>OY744524.1:139273005-139298005 GCA_963556195.1 Sepiola atlantica
TGGACCAATCGTAGGGGAGCAGAAAATGCGACAATTTAAGATTGATTAGTGAATCACACATCGTCTGAAGTAAAAGTTCTAAATAAAATAATTGAGGCTTGGAGACCTTAGCAGATAGTCGGCCAGTCTGAGAGACAGACTAAGTGACTCACCGAAAACAGGAATGGAAAAAGACAAAGAAAAATTCTTCCAATTTGATCTCCTCTAAGGAATAAAGGCACAAAGCAAATTTTAAAGTTATCTAACCAAAACTTAACACTAGTCTCAGCTTGTCCTTTCTCCCCAACAAGAGCAACATAACTTCATTTTCATTATTGTTACACACCTGTTTTCCAATAAATATTTGTTATATTCACAGCGAGCATATTTTATTTTGGGGTTGCCGATAGAAGCAACCAGCTGCCCAAGTTCACGACTAAGTTGGGTCAACACCGAAAGTTCTGTGGATCTTTTAAAACGGTAGAATGATTGACAAAGCAACAAGTTGGAACGTATGTGTTCCTCACACATAGGGCCACAATGGAATCAGCTATATTATTCATATCCAATCAGATTTATTGTAGTCATTAAGGCTTTTTTTTACTATTTAGGTAAGGGTTAATGAGACAGAATGATTGCCAGCCAAAGGATGAGGAACACTATGAGAGTACAAACATTGGTCAATAGTATGAACTTGATTTGATTACTTAAGTGGAGAGGTTTATGACAAGAATTTGTTAACGTTGGATTAGAAGATGATCAAGTTGTAATCAGCAGGGAAGTAGTCCTGCAGTAATGTGTTCCACAGGTTGGAAGCCCTTGCAATGCTTACAGTAGAGGTAATCAGAAGCTAACAATTTTCTATCTTGTTCTTGTCTATGAGCAAGAATTCCTTCCACAGGGGCTGATAGGACTGTTTTGTCTCTCCACACATGAGAGGAGTGCATGATAAGTCTAATGGATACTATTGTTGACTATAGAATCAACTATGCCGAGTTAAAATTCTGTCAGATCTATTGTTGTCATTTAGACACTAATACTGTTGAAAAAGTTATGAACCTACAATTTTTTCCCAGCTGTGCATAAAATAGAAACACTTGTTCAATTAATAATGCACGAGTAATCATTGATAATATGTGTTGTGTTTCGGCATTAAATGACTAATAAAATTGAACACCTCAACAAGATAACTCCAAAACAATTTGTCGGGCATAGGAAAAGCTTCTAGAATTTAATGGTGCAAGTATTTCTATTTTCACAAGTATTGATTTTTCAGAAATGAAAATCTGTCTAGAGGCGGATTTTATTCTCGTCATATATAGAATATCCTTATTGCATTTTGGTAGTCCCTAATTATTTGCGAGGACAGAATTAGACACACAGTCGGATTTTAATTTCAAAAGAAAATCTGGCTCTGCAAAACGGAGAACTCTGGATTTGGACAAAAAATTCAAATTATCTCAGGCTAGAAGAATTTCTCCTTCACTGACCAAGAACACACAAGATGAAGTACAGTATCAGAACAGATACTAATCTTTGCTCCTAGCCAAAAGGCCAAGGAAGATATTCTTTTCATTTTAGTAGTCGTCTGCATTCAAATACGGACCTCAAAACTGTTAGTGAAAATCTTTTAAAGCCACATTAGTAAACTATACTAAATAAGTGCACGTATGCACAATGAATCAGGGACAATGATATTGAAATTAAAATAGATTTTAAATTTGACTAATCAATCCTTTTATGGCATTGTTGGGCCTTGGTGGAGGCCTGTACCCTCTGAGTGCTCTTGTTTTTATTCAAAAAAATTTAAAAAAATATTATACTTCTGAGCAACAGAAGACAAAAGAACTTAGGAAAATGTCAATAATCACCGCATTTATACTCAATATTTGTGAATCAGTAGCAATGATGTGGAAATTACAGGAAAAGCCTGTGATGGTATTGTAGGACCTTTGTAGAAATCTGTATTTTTAGAGTCATTAATTTTTGACTTACGGATTTATTAAGTCTAAGGTGTAAACTGATAAAGTTGAGTAATCAAATTTGCTTGAGCATTGTTGGGTTTTGGTGGAAGTCTGTACTCTCTGAGTGACCATGTTTGTATTTCAAACATTTTATCAATAGGAAAATCCTAATCATGCCAGAAATAATAAAACCTATTTTAAATTTATGCATAAATACTCGTTTCACTACTTACATACTTATTAACATCATGCAACAACCAACTACTACATATGTAATTGATTCTACATTTGTCATTTCTCATGATAACCAGCATTAGGATGAGTCTATTCTATCTGTAATTATAGATTGAGAGCCATAAAAGTGACCGGAAATGGGGGGAGGGAGCTTATTGTCTCTAGATAATAACTTATTAGATATTCCCATTTACATTTTTATCATGAAGCCAACAATACAGCATTTTCTTTTTAATGCTAATGAATCACCACTTACTAAGGCCAAAGGCCACTCGAAGCTAATGAGATTGTCAGTTGGATGATAAAACAGTACTGTGAGAGGATTGGGAACGATAAGATGGATGGGATGAATTTGATTACTAAAGACGTCTTGACAGGGGTTTCTTGACATTTGACTTGAAAACAACTATGTTGTAGTTAGCTGAGAGGCAGCCCTGCAGCATCGTGTTCCATAGATGGGATGTTCTTGGAAATAAACTGTTCATGTAAGTTCTCTTTGGGTTTAGGTGCACAGTAGAAGAAAGGAAAGTTCTTTGCAGTGGTTGGAGCTAGACGAGTTCTTGCTGTGAATGTTTTACAAATGAGAATCAAGGATTGAAGATCAGTTGAGAACCTACCATGAAGATACCGTACATATGCTGGTTAGTGTGTGTTCAGGAGTCAGGCTGGATGAAAAAGAAGTTGAATTTTCTGTGTGTTGCTTTTTATATCACCAAAGGGGAAATAATTCGGGTCTGAAATGCTCTCTGGTTAGTGTGTAATACTACAATAGATTAGCACTTGTTAAACATTTCAACTTAACTTTTATTAAAAAACCAAAAACACAACATGTTTAATACTGAGACACAAGGCCTATTTCAAGTGATTAATTTATGAGCGATTGATTGAATACAAACAAGAGTGCATGGTTTATCAAATGAATACTGTTGCAACCTATGGAATGAGTGACACCGAGTTCAAATCTTAGCAGATCTATTGTAGCCATTTCCAGATGATTGAGGGTATTTGGTGTGAGAGAATTGTTTATGTGTGTTTGAAAAGTTAAATGCTGTCATTTGTAGAAAGTTCGAAATGAAAAAAGGCACGAGCATCAGAGTATGTGTATTATTTGATAAGAGTTACATTTCTGTGTGTGAGTGTGTGTGTGTGTGTCTTTACCTTTGCGTTGGCTGTAACTTTACAGACAACAGTAGCAGTAGTCGTTAAAGGTTCTTAGGTGTAAGTAACAGTTCTTTGGTGCGTCCTCTGCCCTTCCTGTGGGCGCTTTTGTTACAGTTGTTTGTTGTCGCTTTCATCATTCCCTCAGAGTAAAGGCGTCTGAAAAACTCACTTCTTGGTTAGTGAGCGTCTGTTTATATTGGAACCAGCTGACTCTATGAAGCTCCTAGATGCAAACAGTTCTCTCACACAAAAGATCGTTCAATCATCTGTAAATGTTTTGTTCTCTAAACATGATTTTATCTCTTTCATTCATAACTTGGAGTTTGGTCCATTACTCCATTTACTACATAGTAATTGTTATCGTGAGGTTTGGTACATTCACACCAGGCTCCATTTAAACAAGTACCAAGGTGAATTTAAAGATTGCTAAATGGTGACTCAATTATGATGATGATGATGATGATGATGATGATGATGATGATGATGATGATGATGATGATGATGATGATGATGATCGTCATCATCACACAAACCACCTTAAAGCCTTTGTTGCCTCTGGCTGTTGTAGATCACATAAGGTGACTTTGAAAATAAAAACAGTGGGAAGTAATAACATAAATCTTTCTTCCAACAAGACTTGTCCTTCGATATCTTAGGAAATAAAAATGTCTTAACTTGGTTGTTTATCAATTTGGAAAAGAATCGGTAACTGTTCTGTAGAATGCCAAATATGCTGATTACAATCAGTTGCAAGTTGAAGAAATACACAGAATTTTTGTTTCAAGGAAAATGAATGGTTTTATGGTGAAAATTAACTCAGTTTGGAAAACAGCAATTTTGAAACTTTGTCAATGGAAAATTTGATTACACACACACAGGGTTTGTCGATGACAAATTAGATTTGATATAGAATCTTCTAATTTTTTTTTTATATCTTACATACATTAATATATATTTTATATATATATATATATGATGTTAGTTGAGATCAATATAATTTAAACATTGTTCCAAGAATTCAAAACCAACCACTCATATACGAGTGTACCCCCACCCATCAAAAATGACGGAAGAACATTATGCTTCGTTAGTGGTTGCACTAATATTTATATCAAATCATGTCTCAATCGGTCAATTAAAAAAAAGAAAGAAGAAAGAAAACGTCTAAAAAAAAAGAAAGAAAAAACGTATTGATCGATATGTGTTATTGTGCCGTACCTATGAGGAACATTTGGACTCTTCCATTCTCAATAAATACTGGAAGCATTATGCTACTTAGTATTGCACAACCCCAGCCCGTTCAGTCTTTAATTAACTTCGGTTGATTGGGGACTTAGAGATAGGGTAATACCAGTAAAGGATTCGTTCTCGACAATCAGTTTGGCAGGAACTGGGCCATTTCGGTGGCCTTTTATCTGTCGGGCTTAGGTATTAGTCCTGGGTAGTCTTAGGAGGTGCCCTCTCCCAAGCTTTGCCTTCCCTCTTTGGGGAGGTGTAAGTTTATTGCTTACTGTCTGAGGCGCCCTGACCGGGGAATGCCGACGGGGCTACCCAGGCTATTTTTGCTAGGCCAGATTGCTCTTTCTTTAGGGGTGCTGGCTTGACTCTCCGACCTGGGTGGGAAGGAATTCTCTTGTTTCTCTGTTGTATATATTTTTCTCCAATATACTTGTTATGCCTAAACCCTGTGTCTGTGTTTTTATTCCAGCCCCTAAACAGGGCCATAAAAGTATGGAAACAAGAAATGAAAACAAATAAAGAAAACGTTTCATTATGGATATAGAGTGAAAGATTTTTTTCTAAAGTCATTGCATATGGCGAGTGGGGGGTGTTTCGGACTTGATATTTGTTTTTAAATACTTACAATGGTGTCGTCCAGCAGATTTTTTACTTGCTAACTTTTGCATAACAGAATAGGTATATATAAATAAATACACATTGATATTTATTATAGAGTGGAGGATATATATATATATATATACATTATAAAATATAGTCATCAACAGATAGCTGTTTTACCGTTTCACGACTCATCATTGTGACTAGACGTAACAAATATATCATCTTTGAGATTCAAAAGACAGATGCCAGATCACTTCCAACCATGACCAGTGATGCCGGATGTCTTACTATCCGAGCTATAGAACCCATTAATATACAATATATGATTGTGTTTCCACAATCAGACACACACCACAACCCGCACACACTAGCCAGCCATCAATAGGAAGTCCTCGTAGGATACATCCCGACCCAGGATTTGAAAATCGAGTCATCTGCATTCAAAGCAGCAAATCTGGCATTGGACAATTGCACCACATGCAAGAGAGCTGAATAACTATTACAGCATATGCAAACCATGGTGCACAACCAACTGTTCTCCTAGACAAATTACAAACCAGGCTAATGGTGCACGACAGGATATACATATGTTGCATTGCTGCTTACCTTCGCTGTGGGTACCCGGATTTCGTCTTGTTGTTTGGTATATCTCAGTCTTCTGAACGATAACGTGGGGACGCTAGCTGGTTTTAAAAGTTTTATTTTAAACATAAAAAATAGACAGAGATTGGGTTCGTCTGTACGAGAGAGAGAGAGAAGGACTAAAGAAGGATATCGTCAGGCCATTTGGGGTTACTGCGCCCCCCCCCCCCGCCTACTGGAAACGGGATGGCAAACTTTTCATGTTCGTCTTCCTTGGAATTCAGGAGCGAGAGACAGAAACAACCTCTAACGGACGTGACGTCACTTCCTATTTCCGCTGCTACTCCTACCACCTTTCAGGGGGTCCTCCCATTCTCTGCGCTCCTCCCCCCCATTATCTAACACATATATACGTATATATTATCAGTAAAACTCTACCTTGCTTGTATGCTCCCATGCACACTTGATTATGTCCTGAATGACGTAATGCATTAAAACAGATATGGGGTAACCGGGCACAGTAGATGACGTCACTGAAGGATAACTGGGCATAATGGGTAATATCACAAAATGATGGCGTTATGAAAGGATAACGTCACGAAAAGATGACATGATCCATCAAGTAAGAGAGAGATGAGGGAAGATCCTTTATCTAGACGACCCATGACCCTTTGGTCGTGAATCGTGTACTAGACGACCGTGGGGGTCTAGTATACTAGGATTTTGCTTGCTTGTTAGTTGTCTTGTTTGTCCCCTTGCACACTTGATAACGTCATCAAAATGATGACATCTATCAAATGATGGCACAATATCAAGGATAACTGGGCACAGTTGATGCAATCACAAACGGATGATGTTATCGTTTGTGACATCCATCGAATTAAAAAGCAAAAGAGGGGGGGGCGATCCTTTATTTAGACCACCCGTGACCCTGGGAGTCTAGTATACTACTCTAAGTGTTGACCTTGTTTGCTTGCTTGCTTGTTTGTTCCTGTGCACACTAAATGACGTCACAAAAGGATGACATCATAACTGATGTCACTAAGTGATGACGTCATTTGTTAAAACAGAGTCGTTTACTAAGAGTCGTCTTCTAGATAAACATTCTCTACTTCTGGTGGTCTGTATACTACTAAAACTCTGTAGATCTGGCTTATTTGTTTGTCTCCGTGCACACTACATGCCTTCAAATGATGATTTCACTAAATAATGACTACGTCCATTAAAACAGAGATTGTGGATGGTGTCACAAAATGATGAAGTCACCAACCAAAAAGAAGGAAGAATTCCTTTATGTAGACCAATGAATCTTCAGGTCACAAATCATACTAGACGAACTGTCTGAACCCCTACACTGTCATCGTTTTTTATGTAATCCATTAAAACATAGGTAGGAGTAAATCTAGTACAGTGGATGACATCACAAAAGGCATTGGAATTTATTTCCGATAGTATCTTATGTATCAGATATTTGTACAATTTCATTTTTCTCTTATTGTTTCGCTTGTTTGTCAAGCAGATCCGTGTTAGGTGGTCCCTATTCTGCAGAACAGGTTCGAATCATGTACGAGTATCATTGTTTACCGTTGTCATTTATTTGTTTATTCCCAGTCCCGTGGATTAAATTGATCGTTTATTTAATAATAATACCCACACGAACATTAGTATCACCAAAAGTTGAGTGTAATAACTAATATACTATCCAAAATAAATTTCAAATGGTAAATATATACAGGGTGGCCCAAAAGTAGGTTTACAGTTATTAAAGTATCATTTTTATGCTTGCAATTACTTGTTGAGCACTCTACAAAGTTTACCCAAGCTTTTCCACAGTGTTGGTTCGGAAGAAGAGATAGCATTGAACGACCACAACTTCCAATAGATTTCATTTGAAGGGTGTTATAAATGAACAAGGTTTACGAAAAGAAATCCAAAAAAGTAAATTAATTAAAAGATCATATTCATGGCGCATTCACAGAAATTAATGAAGATCGGAATTTGTGCCGCACAGTGTTTCAGAGTTTTCTGAGGAGATCTGAAGAATGTTGCAATGTTGAAGAGAGACATTTGGAGAATCTGTGAGATTAAAATAATTTCTGTTGAATGCTTGAAACATGCTGCAATTTTAAAAGAAATAGCTGACATAATAAATATAAACCTACTTTTGGGTCATCCTGTATATATATATATATATATATATATATATATATATATATATATATATATATATATATATATATATATATCATTTTATGTATCTGCATGCATGTCTGTATAGACACGGTTTGAAATTATTATGCAAAGCAGACTTTTATAACGACCTTAACTTGCATAGATCTAGGAAGCTAAAATTTTAATATGTCATATTATATTGTATTTTAAATTGTTGATATTAATTTCAAGTATCTTTTTTTCTTCTTTTTTTAATTTACTAAAGTTTGCTGTCTAAAATTATGCGAATTCTGAATTATATATTTTATGATATTAAAAGCCAAACAATATCGGAAAAGTAAAACCATCAGCAAGCTCTTATGTCATAACTTCATTAGCCAACTTGACCGAGATCAGCATACGTTCAAGAAAGCTATTGAGAACATAGCAAAATCTGGGAATATAAGCTCTAGAAAGGAGTTTAAAAACTTGCCATTGCAAGTTGAATATCAGTTGATACATGTTAGGGATAAACATCCATTACTAAGGGGCATGAGATATCTCATATGCCAGGAAATGAAAGGGAAAAACATGATAAAAGGTGCAAGATCCTTCGCGAATTGATTCCAGTGAAAAAATCCTCACAACAACCTTCTATAAGTGCAGAAGCATTTCATCATCATATTCGGTTTAACGTCTGTTGGTGAGTGTTGGACGGCTTTTAGAAATTGACTTCCAAAGTAACCTATCCATGGCCACATCTTGATTGCTCTTTCGCTTAAATCCATCATTATCACTTCCTCCCACGTTTTCATTGGGATTCCCCTGTAAATAGACCCTGCTACCTCAAATGTTGATGGAGTTACTATCTTTGAGAGTATATTATAGAAAATTGATCATATCCTGTAGGCTCATCTCTCAGCTAACATTCACATTTGTGGAGATTTCAATGTTCACAATGTTGAATGGCTAGTCCACTCAAACAAGACAGATGATGAAGGAAGGTCTTGCTAAGATTTCTCTCTTGTCTATGATCTATCACAGATTGTTGACAAAGCCACTCATGTACCCGATGCTGACGGTCAATTTTCATGCCTCTTTGATCTTTTTCTGACTACTTGCACGGAACTGTGCTCATCCATCGTTCTGTCTCCGCTGGGATCTTCCGATCACTTAGTGGTCCCAATTAAGATCAAAACAAAGTGCAACAAGACCTCTGATGTCTTTCTCTATCGCACAGTGTATCGATACTCGATGGCTGACTGGGACAGCTTTAGATCGTTCACATCAGAAATACCCCTGCATTCTACGTTTGAAAAGAATGTGTCCTCTATCGCATCCAACTTAACTGATTGGTTAAACATTGGTATAGAGAGTTTCATACCCTCTAAGAGATTCCAACTAAAAACAAACGGCCAGCCAGAATGTGGCGTCATCATTGCTCACATACACGACTATTTCAATTGCTTTGAACGAAACAGACGTTCTGAAATTAAACCCGATTTTAGGACTGCCAGCAACCACTGCAAAAGGGTTATAGAAAACGTGAGAGAATTATATGTCCAATCTGCTATTTCTAGAGTAGCTGTGCAGAGGCTTGCTTTCCATGAGTATTGGCGAATAACAAACAGGGTCCTGAACAGATGCGTGACCTCTATCTCAACCATCATTAATGGTCTTGAGGTTATTTCCTCAGCCTCCAACAAAGCCAAACTTTTTGCTAAGAACTTTGAATCAAACTCCACCCTTTGTGATCAGGGCCGCCTTCCTCCTGAATTTTCCCCAAAGACTGAAGATACTTTGAGCAACATCCATATATCTCTCCGGGATGTTGCAAAACTTATCAAGAAAATTTATGCTAGCAAAGTAATTGGCCCTGACAACATTTCAATCATAGTGCTTAAAAAGTTGCAACCGGAACTAACTCCAATTCTTACAAAGCTGTTCAAATGTTTCTTAAAGGAGAAATGCTTCCCAATATCTTGGAAAACTTCGTCAGTCTGCTCAGTATTTAAAAATACTGGAAATCGGTCTTCTGCATCTCAGTACAGACCAATTAGTCTCCTGTGCGTCATTAGTAAGTTGCTTGAATCTGTGATAAATCGAAAAGTTGTCAATCACCTCAGCAAAAACAATCTACTCAGTGACAAGCAATATGGATTTCGCCCTGCAAGATCAACAGCTGACATGCTGACTGTAATATCACACAAGATCAGTGAATCTATTGACAGGGGCTTTATTTCTAGAGAAATAGCTCTTGACATATCAAATGATTTTGATAGGGTTTAGCAATCACAAGATTTCTAGCTATGGAATATTTTTCAACCATCAAGTCTTTTATCTCTTATAGGTTCATAAAATTAGTTGTTGATGGGCAGAAGTCCGAAGCTCATACTATTAATGCTGGCATGCCTCGAGGATCCATTCTGGGCCCAACCCTCTTCCTGATCTTCAAAGACTTCCCAAATTACATTCTAAGATTATTCGTCGAGATTTATGCAGATGACACAAACATCTATGGCAACACTTTGAAGAGCAGCAATGACCAAGATCTATCTGATTCTCTCTCTTCCGACCTTGAGCATGTGGTAAAATGATGAAAAATGTGGCTGGTTACTTTTAATGTGTCTCAAACTAAGCTTCTCTCTTTTCACCACCAACGCTCTGATCCCTCACTTGGCCCCAATTGAAATGAATGGCTCTCGTCTTGAGGAAGCCCCTTGCTTTGACAAGCTTCTGAGACTGTCAAACTCGGGAAAATTTCTGTCGAGCTCGGGAATCTGGACAGAATTTTTAACAGAACCCTTTATTTTATCTGCATGGATTAAATTAAGGGTTTCGTTCGAAATTTTATGCTGATTTCCGAGTTCGCTAGAAAGATTCCCGAGTTCGACAAGATACACCTGAAGAAAGTCGCAGGTTACATCGGCCGAAACGTTGGAGAATAACACTCAAGATGAGAACAGCAGTCTGAATAATCCAAATTATCAATCTTCATCTAAAAAATTCAGAAACAAGTATGTTTCTGTTTAAACGAAAGTGGTACAATAATAGTGTGGGATCCAGACAAAAAGTCGACATATGTCAAACTCGTTTTAAGCAGGGCAGTATTATACAATCAATGAAAGGGGCAACTGTGGAATTTCCACAGATCCTGCTGGATTATTTTGAATCAATTAAGGTTGTATTTGATCAGGATATTTTTAATTCGATTAATAATAAATAAAAAACGTAAATGAAGAATTAACCGTTGGAAAATGAAAAATAGATTCATTTTATTATATTCTTAAAAAATAAAAATCAACGTCAACATGTTTTCAAAAATAAAATGCCGACTTATTGAATTGAAGCAATAATAAAGAGAGACATTTTCATTTTTGTTGTAATGACTAATTTTTTCGATAATTCAATTTGGAATTGAGCGAATTTATAAAGCAAGAGAGGCCCATTAAAATAGATTTTTAGCTGTTTTTCTTGATGCGGTTCCATTGAAGCATACAATCTTATAAATAAGTAGAGACTGTGTTGAATGTTCGTTTATTTATTTTGAATAACTCAACAGTATTTTCATGCTATTCTGATGAATCTATTGTTGGCTCTGCTTTCAAAAATACTTCACAAATAATTCAAGCCATATTTCTGCTGAGTGAATAAGTTTCACAATATACACATCCGTACACACACACACATATATATATATATTTCATTCTTTTTTTTTATATCATAAATTTTATATTATGCATTTTCAACTAAAGAAAGCTTTCAATAAAAATCTATTCAGGTTTTCATTATAAGCCCTATTGAATTAACATTTCTGTCTTTCTGCTATTAGTAGACAAAGCACAATAAATTGATTTGTAAAACAGACATAGGTGCACACAGACACAGAAAAAAATGTGAGTATAGTTATATATATATATATATATATATATATATATATATATATAATATTAAATTATATTTTTTAAATATTTTACTTACGTACGACGTCGTTTCAAGCTTGCAGCTCTCATCAGTGCAGGGAAAAAAAAAATATATATATACATATATATATATATACATAGATTTAGATTTTTCACTTATAAAATAGATCATTCAGTGAAGACCGGGGTTGTTCCAATAAATAACAAGCTCGATGATACTCGATTACAGAGTACAGAGCATTTATATGTGATTTTATGAAGGCTTACCAAAGCATTCCTTTCAAGACACCAATGATCACCATTAAAGATATTTTTTCTTACAAATACTATTTATTCAAATTAAATGTTTTTTCCTACACGTGTTTCACTACCAAGCAGTTACTTGCTTGGCAGATCATCAGGGAAATTAAATGTCTGGAATACTGGTTTCAACTGCCGACAAAACACAATGTGGCGTTGTAATAGTTGAGGTCACTTAAGAAGAGAAGAGGAAAAAAATAAAAATAAAAATAAAAATAAAAGTCAAACTTAAAAAGCAAGGAAGAACACCGATAAAAAAAGGAAAGTCCTAGAAAAGTCTTAGAAAAGTAGCTTGTGCACAAGCTACTTTTTAATTTGAATAAATAGTATTTGTAAGAAAAAATATCTTTAATGGTGATCATTGGTGTCTTGAAAGGAATGCTTTGGTAAGCCTTCATAAAATCACATATATATATACATATATATATATATATACATATACATATATATACATATACATATATATATACATATACATATATATACATATACATATATATATACATATATATATACATATATATATACATATATATATATATATACATATAAATATATACATATATATATATATATACATATACATATATGTATACATATACATATATGTATACATATACATATATATATACATATATATATATATATATATATATATATACAAATATATATATATACATACAAATATATATATATATATATATATACATACAAATATAAATATATATATACATATATATATATATATATATATATATATATATATATATATATGCATACAATATATATATATATATACATACAAATATATATATATATATAAATACAAATATATATATATATATACATACAAATATATATATATATAAATACAAATATATATATATATATACATACAAATATATATATATATACATACAAATATATATATATATACATACAAATATATATATATATACATACAAATATATATATATACATACAAATATATATATAAATACAAATATATATATATATATACATACAAATATATATATATATATATATATATATATATACACACAAATATATATATATATATATATATACATACAAATATATATATATATATACATACATACAAATATATATATATATACATACAAATATATATATATATATATATATATATATACATACAAATATATATATATATATATACATACAAATATATATATATATATATACATACAAATATATATATATATACATACAAATATATATATATATATACATACAAATATATATATATATATACATACAAATATATATATATATATACATACAAATATATATATATATATACATACAAATATATATATATACATACAAATATATATATATACATATATATAAGTGTTTAAGGTTCATATTTTTATTTTAAAAAGCATCTATTGTTAAATTTAAGAAGGAATAGGTAAAATAAATACTTTTTGAAGCATTAAGATGCGATATCAATTTTTTTTTTATAAAAAAGAAAAATAATAAATCGAACCCGATTTTTTTCTTTCTTTTTTTTATTAAAACTAGCATTTTTTTTTGTTAGTTTAAAGTAGTACAGATATTTCGCTAAAACCTGGCATCCTCGGCGTGTAATATATCCTGATGTCATCGGATTTGTATTTTTTTATCTCTTTACCGGCTTGTTGTTATTACAGCCGGGCCAAATGGGCAAGTTGTTGTTTCCCACCATCAAATATGAAGAACGTGAATGCAGCACGTGATTTGTATAAGTGTTTTAAGGTTCATATTTTTTTTTAAAAAGCATCTATTGTTAAATTTAAGAAGGAATAGGTAAAATAAATACCTTTTGAAGCATTAAGATGCGATATCAATTTTTTTATATAAAAAAGAAAAATAATAAATCGAAACCGATTTTTTTTTTCTTTTTTATTAAAACTAGCATTTTGCCCATTTGGCCCGGCTGTAATAGCAACAAGCCGGAAAAGAGATAAAAAAATACAAATCCGATGACATCAGGATATATTACACACCGAGGATGCCAGGTTTTGGGGAAATATCTGTATCACTTTCAATTAACAAAAAAAAAATGCTAGTTTTAATAAAAAAAAAGAAGAAAAAATCGGTTTCGATTTATTATTTTTCTATTTTATAAAAAAAAAATTGATATCGCATCTTAATGCTTCAAAAGGTATTTATTTTACCTATTCCTTCTTAAATTTAACAATAGATGCTTTAAAAAAAAAATATGAACCTTAAACACTTATACAAATCACGTGCTGCATTCACGTTCTTCATATTTGATGGTGGAAAACAACAACTGCCCATTTGGCCCGGCTGTAATAACAACAAGCCGGTAAAGAGATAAAAAAATACAAATCCGATGACATCAGAATATATTACACACCGAGGATGCCAGGTTTTGGCGAAATATCTGTATCACTTTCAACTAACAAAAAAAAAATGCTAGTTTTAATAAAAAAAAGGAAAAAAAATCGGTTTCGATTAATTATTTTTCTGTTTAAAAAAAAAAATTGATATCGCATCTTAATGCTTCAAAAGGTATTTATTTTACCTATTCCTTCTTATATATATACACAAATATATATATATACACAAATATATATATACATACATATATACACAAATATATATATATACATACATATATACACAAATATATATATATATATACATAAATATATACACAAATATATATATATATATACATATATACACAAATATATATATACATACATATATACACAAATATATATATACATACACATATACACAAATATATATATATACATACACATATACACAAATATATATATATACATACACATATACACAAATATATATATATATATATACATACACATATACAAAAAATATATATATACATACATATATACACAAATATATATATACATATATACATACATATATACACAAATATAAATACATATATATATACATATATATATACACAAATATAAATACATATATATATACATATATATATACACAAATATATATACATATATATATATATACACAAATATATATACATATATATATATACACAAATATATATATACATATATATATACACAAATATATATATATACATATATACACAAATATATATATATACATATATACACAAATATATATATACATATATACACAAATATATATATACATATATATATACATATATACATATATACACAAATATATATACATATATACACAAATATATATACATATATACAAATATATATATACATATATACACAAATATACATACATATATATACAAACATACATATATAGACAAATATATATATGCAAATATACATATATATACAAATATAGACAAATATATATATACAAATATACATATATATACAAATATAGACAAATATATATATACAAATATTCATATATATACAAATATAGACAAATATATATATACAAATATACATATATACACAAATATATATATACATATATACATACATATATATATACAAATATAGACAAATATATATATACAAATATACATATATACACAAATATATATATACATATATACATACATATATACACACATATATATATACATATACATATATACATATATACACATATATATACAAATATATATATATACAAATATATATATACAATTATATATATATACAAATATATATATATACAAATATATATACATAAAAAAATATATATATACAAATATATATACATAAAAATATATATATACATATAAATATATATATATACATATAAATATATATATACATATAAATATATATATACATATAAATATATATATACATATAAATATATAAATATATATAAATATATATATACATATATAAATATATATAAATATATATATATACATACATATATATACATATATATACATACATATATACATATAAATATAAATATATACATATATATACATATATATATACATATATATACATACATATTGTGTGTATTTAGGCAGCATTTTTTCATTAAGGCATGTTTTATTAAAGACGACAGAAATCTTCTGTTTAGTGATTCCTTTTTTTATTTTTTCCATTCGTCGAATGATCTTTTTGACGTGTAGATGGAATGAATTGATGAAGGATCCATGTGTTTGACTAACGTTTTCGATTCTCTCCGGAATCATCTTCAGGTCTTTTATGGCAAAAAATGAATAAAAAGCGAGTGAAAGAATGGAATTTCTTAAAAAATACGCCGGCAAACCGTTAGCGTAAAATACGGACGTCTACATTTTAAAATGTGACAATTGAAAACAGTTCTTCGTTTATTTATTAATTTTATTTATTATTCTTATTATTTTTAATTTAAAATAATGGCTGATTTAATTTTGTCTCGTCTAATAATTATGGAGAAGGAAAATGGGGGAGATACCAGTAATTTTAATAAGATGTCCCTATTTTTTAAATTGAATTAGGCAACACCGGTTGATATCACTGAACTAGACTAAGCATTTTAAAATAGTTTTACTTGTCTCGTATGAAATGTTATTGATTTTAGGTTGCTGCGTTTTTATGTATACGGCTTCAAGTATTTTTAATTTTTTTAAATTAGTTTCGGAATGTATTATTTTTGTGTTCATTACTAATATCTGTCTCAACTCAGATGTAGGGCAGTTGTGCGTTTGTAGGTGTTTGTATATTGAACTAGTGTTTGCGAGGTGCATAGTGAGGCGGCGGGATAGAGTGGTTGTTGTAAAACCAATGTAGCAATTATTATTTTGGGAGGTACATCCTCCTAAAGGGCATTTGAATTTATAAACTACATTGGTTCTTTCTAGTGTTTTTGGGGTCGGAGAGGGGTTGTTTTTTACTACAAGGTTTTGCGTTGTGAATCTTTTATAATAAATAATTAATTTGATTTTGTTTTCTTTATCTGTTGGAGATATATATCGATGTGTAATATTCTTTATAACTTTTTCTTCTAGTTTGAAGTTTGGCTGCATTTGGTTGCGATAATATATGTTGATGTAATTGGAGTTATGTTGTGTATTATTATTATTTATATTAGTGTTTGTAAGGTTTTTTATCATTGATTTAATTAGTTCGTCGACGAGGTAGTTGGGAAATTCATTGTTAATTAATACTTGTTTTATATTTTTTAGTTCGATGAATAATGTTTTTTTAGAGGAGGAAATCAATTTTGCTCGGTTTAGTAAATTTTTTATGATAGCTATTTTATAACGGTGGGGGCATTCACTCTTAAAATTTAATAGGCTGGAGTTTTTGCTGGTTGGTTTTTTATAGGTAGAGGTGTTAAAGGTATTGTTAGAAGTGTCAATTAGTACATCTAGGAATGGGATTTTATTATTAGTGTTTAATTCTATAGTGAATTTAAGGACAGAGTTTTTTTGAAATAGGTCTTTAAGTTTATTAATTTGTTTAGTGTTATTGGCTAGAATTAGTATATCGTCAACATATCTAACGTAAATAGGAGGTTTTTCAATTGTGTTGAATGTTAGGTTTTCAAGATTGGACATGTAAAATTCACTAAAAGTCGGGCCGAGAACCGAACCCATAGATACCCCGTCAATTTGCGTATATATGTTTCCCATATGGTCGTAAAAAGGTACTTCAGTGGTGCAAATTGTTAGTAGCTTTTTAAGAATTGTTTTATTTATTTTAAGTGGAGGGAGAGATGGGTTATTATATATATTATTTATGATTATATCTATTGTTTCTTTTACAGGTACGTTAGTAAATAGACTTTCTACGTCTAGAGAGGCAATGGTTTTATTCTCAGGTTTTTTGCTGTGTAAGATTTGTAACAGTTGTTGTGTGGACTTAACGCTGTATTTGCTAGGAATATATGGGCTGATAAGTTCATTTAGGGTCTTTGTTAGGGAGTATATGGGGGTAGTGATTTGGGATATGATTGGGCGGAGTGGGGAATTTTGTTTGTGTATTTTAACAGTTCCGTATAGATATCCGGGTTTATAATCTCCGATTATTTTAGGGAGTTGATAATTACCTATTTGGGCATTGTTTGCAGTGATAAGTTTGTTAACTTGTGTTTTTAATGCATTGGTTGGATTTTTGTTAATTTTCTTAAATTTAGTGTGTTCATCGAGAATTGTTTGGATTTTAGTATGATAGTCAGATTTATTTAATATTACGAATATATTTGTTTTGTCAGCTTTTTTTATAATGATGTTAGGGTGATTACGTAGTTCGTTGGCAGCTTGTTTAAGATTATGAGTTAATATTGAGTTTAATTGTTTTTTATCAAGTCGAGTTTTTATAGATTCAGCTTTTAGAAGATCGCGTAAACCGGGATGTAATGTAATTTTATTGTCTGTTTCTAGTTTGGTTAAGTTTTCATATAATAGTTCTATTTCAGCTTTTTTGTTTTGATGGTTAAATCGATTAAAGAGGTGGCAGTTGGGTCCAAGGTTTAGAAATTCTTTTTGATGGTCTGTAAGTTCGTGGTCAGATAGATTAATGTAGTGCTGCGTGTGGTTGGGTAGTAAGATGGATCCTTGGTATAATGTATTTAATTTCTTTTGGAGAGTAATCCGGAGAACGTGTTCGTAATTTGTAATGATATCGGTAAGTCGTCGTTGGAGTTCCATGTATTGCTCGTTGGTGATGAGGTCCAATCTTGAAAACCTAACATTCAACACAATTGAAAAACCTCCTATTTACGTTAGATATGTTGACGATATACTAATTCTATCCAATAACACTAAACAAATTAATAAACTTAAAGACCTATTTCAAAAAAACTCTGTCCTTAAATTCACTATAGAATTAAACACTAATAATAAAATCCCATTCCTAGATGTACTAATTGACACTTCTAACAATACCTTTAACACCTCTACCTATAAAAAACCAATCAGCAAAAACTCCAGCCTATTAAATTTTAAGAGTGAATGCCCCCACCGTTATAAAATAGCTATCATAAAAAATTTACTAAACCGAGCAAAATTGATTTCCTCCTCTAAAAAAACATTATTCATCGAACTAAAAAATATAAAACAAGTATTAATTAACAATGAATTTCCCAACTACCTCGTCGACGAACTAATTAAATCAATGATAAAAAACCTTACAAACACTAATATAAATAATAATAATACACAACATAACTCCAATTACATCAACATATATTATCGCAACCAAATGCAGCCAAACTTCAAACTAGAAGAAAAAGTTATAAAGAATATTACACATCGATATATATCTCCAACAGATAAAGAAAACAAAATCAAATTAATTATTTATTATAAAAGATTCACAACGCAAAACCTTGTAGTAAAAAACAACCCCTCTCCGACCCCAAAAACACTAGAAAGAACCAATGTAGTTTATAAATTCAAATGCCCTTTAGGAGGATGTACCTCCCAAAATAATAATTGCTACATTGGTTTTACAACAACCACTCTATCCCGCCGCCTCACTATGCACCTCGCAAACACTAGTTCAATATACAAACACCTACAAACGCACAACTGCCCTACATCTGAGTTGAGACAGATATTAGTAATGAACACAAAAATAATACATTCCGAAACTAATTTAAAAAAATTAAAAATACTTGAAGCCGTATACATAAAAACGCAGCAACCTAAAATCAATAACATTTCATACGAGACAAGTAAAACTATTTTAAAATGCTTAGTCTAGTTCAGTGATATCAACCGGTGTTGCCTAATTCAATTTAAAAAATAGGGACATCTTATTAAAATTACTGGTATCTCCCCCATTTTCCTTCTCCATAATTATTAGACGAGACAAAATTAAATCAGCCATTATTTTAAATTAAAAATAATAAGAATAATAAATAAAATTAATAAATAAACGAAGAACTGTTTTCAATTGTCACATTTTAAAATGTAGACGTCCGTATTTTACGCTAACGGTTTGCCGGCGTATTTTTTAAGAAATTCCATTCTTTCACTCGCTTTTTATTCATTTTTTGCCATAAAAGACCTGAAGATGATTCCGGAGAGAATCGAAAACGTTAGTCAAACACATGGATCCTTCATCAATTCATTCCATCTACACGTCAAAAAGATCATTCGACGAATGGAAAAAATAAAAAAAGGAATCACTAAACAGAAGATTTCTGTCGTCTTTAATAAAACATGCCTTAATACATACATATATATACATACATATATACATATATATACATATATATAAATATATAAATATATATACATATAAATATAAATATATAAATATATACATATAAATATATACATATAAATATATATAAATATATACATATAAATATATACATATAAAAATATATATATATATATAAATCCCAAATCCTTAACTTTTACAATTTCTGCATTTTGTCTCATTTTGAGTTAAACCTTGTACGAGACTCTACTGTTTTACTAGGCCCGGAAGTAAATCAAAAAAATGGCCTGTCTTCCTCTTTTCAACCTCCTTTAAGTGCATCTGGACTCACCTACACTTTGAGCACTTTCTCCAATCTGCTCCCACACAAAGAGTTTTTCTTCACTTTCTACAATTTTCACCGAACTTTTTTCAACGGAAATTTACCACCCGGACATTTTTGCTTATCTTTTCACGGAACTTTTCTCTTCATTCGATACGTCTTTTTAATAACAACTCTCATAATTTTCAAATGTTTGAACTTTGGTTTTTTTTCGAAAGCCAACTTATCCATCTGTATTTCTCCTCTGATGATAAGATTTCGATCTTTGAAAAGCCTTGGCTTAAGGAAAGAAAAATAAACACTAGTTTATTACTGATTACACCTTGCATTGAACAATTGAAATAAATTTAGACAATCGTCGCATATTTATCACTCTTTTTTCTTCTATCTCTATATAAATATATGCATATAAATATATATATATAAATATATACATATATAAATATATATATACAAATATATACATATATAAATATATATATATACAAATATATACATATATAAATATATATATATACAAATATATATGTTACAATACTGTAGGGCCCCATTATGCAAGGCACAGTAGGTTAACTAGTATCAAATAGCTAATTTTGTTATTGAAAAATAGGTTTTGTTTCTGGACTCAGAAGTGAGTTCAGAGAAGTGTTTCATCCAAGAATAGTCATAATAAATTTAGACCTGACGTGACCTTTGAGTCAGAGATCAGAGTGAGTCATTTTTGTCCCCATATCGTGCGTGGGAATGATGATTGCGTCACCACAGAGAACAAGAAATTAGCTTTTTAGAATCAGTCTGAGCTTAGAGGCGATACCGTTCAGACCGGGTGCGAGCATGTAGCCGGCAAACCGGTAAGGCCCCGTTCTGGGAGGGCAGAAGATATCCCAAAAGGAAAGAAGATAGCCGAAGTATGAGAGAGTCGAAACCGGAATCCCCCTGACAGCAAACGAACCAGAGAGAAAAAAGAAATTTGTGTGAGAATAAAGAAATTTGTGTGAAATATCCCTTCAAAAATTCGTGTCTCGTGTATTCATTCTGTCTGAGACAGACCTCTTCCTTCGATCAAGACGACACAGCCAGCGAAGACTAGACGAATCACAGGCCAAAGAAGAGAACAGAAGATAAGGTAAACCTTGAGATTTATTTGAGAACTTTTTAGAGACTTTAAGATACGTATAAATGAACAGAGGCCGTGGTTTGAAAAAGGCCTGAGATGCCGTGAACAGATTCGTGGTTTTATGTAACGTGTATCGTAACATTGGGTTTATGATTTGGTAGCCGTGACCTGCCGTTTCCAACATGAAACGGTTCGATATCGATCTGGTGCTGTCATGAAGTACGAACACATCGTGTGGTCCAAGTAATAGAAAAAGGAAGAAAAAAAAGGAGCGAGGCACGGAGGGGAAAATTGTTGAGATACACAAAAGAGCGACACATTTAGTTAATTATTAAAAGACACAGAAAAAAGAAAAGAAGAAAGAAAAGAAAAAAGACACATTTTGTTAAAAAAAGAAAAGAAAGAAGAACGCACACACAATTATTAAATTACGCAGAAAGAGAAAAAGACACATTTTGTTAATTGTTAAGATTCACAAAAAAAAAAGAAAAAAAGAAAGACACATTTTGTTAAAAAAGAAAAAAAAGAATGCACGCACACACACACACGCGCAAAAACAATTGTTAAGACTTTGTAGGAAAAGAACATTCTAGTTAGAAAAAAAAGGACGATTTGCCGTAATTATGTTTTTTTTTGTGTTGTGTTTTAAGAATTTGTTGCTGTAATTTTTTTTCTGGTTTGTGTTGGTGGGGGACAAAGGTGAAAGCAATAACGGGCGAAAAAAGAAAAGAAAAACGAGGGAGGTTTGTTATTAAAAGAGAGAGAAAGAGAGGAAGAATGGAAATGTTAAAAAGGGTGGATGTGCTGAAATGACATGTGCACGCGAGGACAGAATATGCGTATTTAGAAAAAAGAAAGAAAGAATGTATTAGAAAGAGAGAGACAGAGACAGAAAGAGTATAGAAAGAAAGGGATTGATATGCCACTCTGTGGCCGAAATCTTTTGTTTTTAGAATGTATATGCGTGTAAAAAAAAAAGAGAGAGAGAGAGAGAGAGAAGAATTGAAATGTTAAAAGAGATTGTTAAAAAAAATGTGCGCGCGGGGTCAGAATATGCCTGTTAGAAAGGAAGGGAGAAGCGAGAGCGCGTGGACAGAGAAGGGAGAGAGAGAGAGAGAAAGAAAGCGCCCGTGGGTTTTGAAAACTGCTAAAAAGTGTTGCAGGAAAATAACGACGACAGCGGCGGGTGATCTGATGGTGTCCGGGTTGGAGTTTGACGACATGTCAATACGTTATGGTGTCGGGCGCTGTTCTCTTTTCCCTTTATCTTTTGAATTATGTTGTATTGTATTGTGGAGATATGTTCTCCATTGGTTCTGTCGGTTTCGGTTTGATTTTTTTGTTGTTGTTGGGTGGAATGAATTTTTTTTTTTTGATGTATTTTGATGTATTTGTTACATGGAGGATTCCGGGTTCCTAATGCTTGAGTGAATGATATTTTACTATTTAGAGGATGGAGAAATTTAAAAATGTAATTAAAAAAAAAAACAGTTCTTAAGTTGAATGTTACGTGGGTCAGCAAAGTGTTAGGGTTAAAGTGATCTTGTATTTGAGTTGTTTGGGGGGCACTGATAGCAGGTTTGGGTCGGATCGCGGAAACCCTTGGACAGGGTTGATTTTATCGGGAAGAATCCCCGTGTACAGAGTATGTACAGGCTTGGAAAGTCAATGAGGGATTCCCGGCGTTTGCTCGTATGCTCTCTTTTATAGAGTACCCATGGGTTAGTGGCGAGGCTTGTGGTAAAGCCTGCATACGTTAAAATTGCGAACGGGAGAATGACGGTGATATGGTCATTCTGTGGGACCACGAGAAAAGGACGGTGGTCAGTTATGGAGATTGTTGTTTTTGTGACCCAGGTGTGCCCAACTGCGCCGATAGAGTGTGTGAAAGTTGTGTAAAATGTTAAGCTTTGAAATTGTGGTCCCATTTATTTTTGTGGATTTTGGATGTTTGCCGATGGGTGTGCTGCGAGGATACCCCACCCCTTACCGCATAGATAGGGACACGGGAAGGGAACGCATGGAATTGGTGTCTGCTCAACACCAGTGGGGATGGAGTTAAGTTGGGGTGTGGTGTGACTCGGGTGCGCGCGTCGGGGCGGATAGAACCATGGGGATCGATTTTTAAAAAAAAGGAGGTACCGGGTGTTAATTGAATTTAATTATAAGATTATAGGTTGGGCCTAGTTTGTGGTCATTCGGCGTGTTCCGGGAGCAGAGATGATTCGATGTGACATTTCGCCTAATACCGTATCGACTAGATAGATCCATGGGATGGGGTCCTCCACGTTTAATGAACAGGGCTGGGAGTTAGAAACTGGGTGTTTGTTCGCTGTCATTCGCGACGGGAGCACGGGCGTGTCAGAAATGTATGGTCCATATAAAGCAAGCAGCATAGCGACGGTACCTTCAGTATGCTTCGAGGCTGACCATTAGAAAATAGGTCAATGAAGGTTTTTTTTGTTCTGTTTTTTGTTCCCCTATTTCGCGAGAATAAAACGCGCAGTTAGTTTTAATCGGTTGTGTGCCGACCGTTTGTTGAAGTTATCTAAGAAAGTGATGGTGGCCCGAAAGTGCAACATACCGGGAATCTTTGGGAAGTGGTCGAGCACGGAGAATGTGTGTGAGCAAATTTATGTGGTAGATTTTGCAGGAGATATAGGCGAGAAGCGCCTGATGTTGATTTATGACAGGGGATGGCTTTTTTTAGCCGGTAACGACCGTAGGGAGCAAACTCTCCCACATCCCGGAAACATTGTCATGTGGTGCCGAAGGAAATTCCGGCAGGGGTGAAATGATGGTAACCCCAGGAGTGCTCAGGCTCGGATTTTTACCAGTCCCAGGGAGGGGTTGGTTTTTTTAAAAAAAGAGAAAATCTTGGGATTTTTTGTTTTTTTTTGTTTATAGGGAAGGAAGGAGTGTTACAATACTGTAGGGCCCCATTATGCAAGGCACAGTAGGTTAACTAGTATCAAATAGCTAATTTTGTTATTGAAAAATAGGTTTTGTTTCTGGACTCAGAAGTGAGTTCAGAGAAGTGTTTCATCCAAGAATAGTCATAATAAATTTAGACCTGACGTGACCTTTGAGTCAGAGATCAGAGTGAGTCATTTTTGTCCCCATATCGTGCGTGGGAATGATGATTGCGTCACCACAGAGAACAAGAAATTAGCTTTTTAGAATCAGTCTGAGCTTAGAGGCGATACCGTTCAGACCGGGTGCGAGCATGTAGCCGGCAAACCGGTAAG
>OY744524.1:139300505-139315505 GCA_963556195.1 Sepiola atlantica
CCCCCCCCCTTTTATTAATAGACTTTGGTTTTCATGTTTTGTTTTTATAGATATATTTACTCCTTATAGTATACTGTTTTTATTAAATAAATGAATACAAATTTAATCCTAATGTCTTTTGTCGTTCTTCGCATCTTTTGTTTTGTTTCCTGACGGTATCTTATATTGGAGAAATCCCCATCCCATATCATTTAAAACGTTTTATTTGAACTCTGGGATATTACGAGCCACTCCGGACGACTTTTTTTTCTTTTCTTTTTTTATCATTGTCACGTATTGTCATTCGGTGGTCCCGACCGGCGGCATTCGTGACAAGATTGGGGGCTGAAGTCCGGGATTATTTTCTCCAATTATAATAAGACCCGTTAGATAGGGACATACAGGTGCGAGGCAACGAGACAAAAAGACGCAAAAATAAATAAATAGATAAATAAATAAGTAACAAGATGTTAGTAGTAGAGGCCTTTCTAAATTCTCCCACGTTGGAGGACCTAAATAGATTTTTAAAAAAGACAGTATAATTGAGGTAGGGATAGCATTAGAGTTAGATAAGAGACGGTCGATAGGAAGTCCCAACTAGTGAGAATAGTTGCGGAGCACATGGTCGACAATGAGATCTTCGGCGAAGATGTGCTGGACGACCTTGTGTCAGACTCGCCCGGACTCTCAATGGCTCAAATGGAGCTGGAAAAGGCTAAGATTGAAGCCAGCTCGCGTGAGAGGATTGCTAGAATAGAGCAGGAGACCAGACTCCGAGAATTGGAGGATAGGAGAACGCTACGCGACGAGAGGCGAAACGACTTCGACCTTGCTAAGCAGGTCAGACTCGTGCCGGCGTTTAACGAAGTTGATGTGGACAAATATTTCCATCACTTCGAGAAAATCGCCTCAAGCCTGAACTGGCCGCTCGATAACTGAACCTTACTACTACAGACAGTATTGAAGGGTAAGGCCCAGGAGATATGCGCGTCTCTGTCAGCGGAGGACTGCGCCGACTATAACATTTTAAAGTCCGCAATCCTTAGAAGCTACGAGATGGTGCCGGAGGCATATAGACAGAGGTTTATGGGACGTAGGAAGGATGAGGAAGAGACGTACATCGAATTCTTTCGTCAGAAGGAGACCTACTTCGATAGGTGGTGCACAGCCAAGAGCGTGGAGGCAGACCACGATAGGCTGAGGCAGCTGGTTTTGATGGAAGAATTCCAGCGGTGTGTCCGTGACGACCTCAAAGTGTATCTGAACAAGAGACAGGTCGACACCGCGTACGAAATGGCAACCCTTGCCGACGAATATGCATTGACACATAAGTGGGGGAAAAATCAACCAAACGACCCATTTGCCGACGGAAGCTGCACTGACCCTAAAATGGCGGCTAGTGCTGGTCCGAGTATGAGGTCCGGTCAGACGGAGTATCGACAGATCAACTCCGGAAATCAAACCCATCTTTCGAACGGTCGATACACGGAACGATGGAGAGCCATGACGTGTCACTATTGTGGAAAAGCAGGACACATAGCGGCTAGTTGTCCGACCAGGAGAAGGGACAACGATACTAGAGCCAGTTCCCTCGATAAACCCCAGAGGTTAGTCGCTGTAAAAAAGGGCCCTGTGAAAGGTCACTCACAAATACCCATGAAGGGGTATGAACCCTTTATGTCTGAGGGAGCCATATGTGCCCTGGGTGAGCCCACGAGAAAGTCAAGAGTGAAGATATTACAGGACACTGGAACGACCCAGTCCGTAGTACTAAGGAAGTGCTTGCCACGTGGTGCTACTACAGCTACGGGCGAAGTCACTACAATACGAGGAGTTGGGAATGGCAGTGTCAACATTCCAATTCACAAGGTCACCCTCGAGTCCGAAATTGTGCAAGGCACCGTCGAACTCGGAGTAGTAAACAATCTGCCTATGAGAGGCATATCAATGATTCTCAGCAACGACTTGGCCGGTGATAAAGTCAACCCCCTGCCTGGAGCGAAGGAGATACCGAAGGCCGAAACGGTGAGACCGAGAACTCCTGGTGTGATACCATTGGTTGTAGTCGCACGGAGAAAGCCCCAAATAACCGGAGGAGGACACGCTAAAAGTAACGGCAATTCGCCCAACGTCGGTCCCCGAACTTTTAAAGTCGGAGACAAAGTTCTTATGCGATTGTCCATGACCGGCGACCCTTCGAGAAATCGATATTATGGACCGTACGAAATCGCCTGAAAGGCTAGCGACTCTCGTTACATCCTTAACACGCCAAACCGCCGAAAAGCTAAGCAGCAGTGTCATGTGGCTATGATGAGGCCGTACGATTAGGTAGAATCTGTTTAACCCTGACCCCAAATATATATATAGCCGTCCAAATGTCTCCCCCTACAAAACAGTAAACTTAGATTAGGTTAGGTAAACTCCAAAATAGGGTTACGAAAAAGGTCTCGCGATGCGACTTTTTCGTCTTTAAGGGAAGGAGGTGTTACAAATGTAGGGAGATCTATCGAAATTAGGAATAGGAAAACTGCGAAGGACATCGGTAGTATGTATACATATATATATATATATATAGAGAGAGAGAGAGAGAGAGAGATAGGGTTCATCTCCACATATTTGTACATGACGAGATCCGAGAAACAATTTCAGCAGCCAGGTTGGACTTTGTGGAGTCATGTCTATTTTTAGCCGACACAGCCGAGAAGAACAAGAGAGGGCGAGGGAGAAGACAAAGGAATTTAACTGCCTGCGAGGACGGATGCGTCATCCCGGGTTAAGAGGTTCATTTCTTTGAGGACAACTACAGTCAGTCATTTTGAGGACATCTGCACGAGGGGACAGTCAGTCATGAGAAGGCAGCCAGAGAGCTAAGAAAAAAACTTTAGCCGCACGCGAGGAAGAGATACTACCCAAAGATGAGACGGTAGCCGCGTGCGAGAAAGCTGGAATGTATCTTTTCTCCCGATATAAGAAAAGAACCTTCGAATTTCAAACAAGCGACCGGGAATTGTTTTCCTGAGGAAAAATGTATTTGAAGATACAACACAAATGAAAACTACATTTGCAGAGAAATATGGCCATTACGACTTACCGGAAATACCGACCCTCAAATGAACAATGTATCCACTTGTAAGTGATGACTTGAATATCTCTCCTCGGACATTTTGCCCCCAGGGCTATCATATACATGTATACTTTTATGTGAAAGATGAATCCTGTTGCTATAGGACTATAATAGACAAGTTTCCCCCCCCTTTTATTAATAGACTTTGGTTTTCATGTTTTCTTTTGTTTTGTTTTTATAGATATATTTACTCCTTTTAGTATACTGTTTTTATTAAATAAATGAATACAAATTTAATCCTAATGTCTTTTGTCGTTCTTCGCATCTTTTGTTTTGTTTCCTGACGGTATCTTATATTGGAGAAATCCCCATCCCATGTCATTTAAAACGTTTTATTTGAACCCTGGGATATTACGAGCCACTCCGGACGACTTTTTTTTCTTTTCTTTTTTATCATTGTCACGTATTGTCATTTGGTGGTCCCGACCGGCGGCATTCGTGACAATATATATATATATATATATATATATATATTTATATACATATATATATATATATATATATATATATATATATACATACACACACACACACTAGCTATACCTACCCGGGATGCAATGAAGTTATTTTATTTTTTAAATTTGTATTTGTTTGCACATGTTTTAAACTTATACAGAAAAGGAAATCAAATTTTCGTTCTAAACGAAACAACGTTTTTTACATTGTTCAATAAAAATATGAGTTATTTCCCTTGACGATTTTGATTCTTTCATTTGTAATTGAAAAATATTTCAATTTTCACAATTGTCTTGGTAGGACTCCATAATTAAAAAAAAAATTGTAGCAAAGTATAGTGCCAATAACATGGTACAACAAAACATGAAAATTCGCAACTCAGAATCAAAATTCGATATGTCAGCTTAAATGCTATTTAAGTTCAACTTTTAAAATTTCACAGAATAACTTTACATGTTAGTATATGCCTAGACTTGTTTTTCTTGGCTAGACAGTTACAAGACTGTGCTTTTTTTCTGGTGACTCGCACTATTTATAGTGACAACCGGTGTTGTTTCTCCTGTATAAGAACGGCCGGTGTAACAATTGACATCACCAACTTCCTTTTCTGGGTATAACATTTTAAAAAGTTTTGTTTCTTTTACTAATGAGTCACCACTTATCAAGGCCCAGAAGCAACCCGAGGATTAGTTAAAAAGATCGACAGTTGGACGATGATCACCTCTACGAGAGGACCAGAAACAATGGGTGGGATGGGCAGAAAATGACTTAAGAGGAATTGATTATCCAAGAGAATAGCTCAACAAGTGTTTGTTCACATAAAACTTGAAAACGACCATGCTGTAGTTGGTTGGAAAGCATACTCGTGGTATCTTGTTCCACAGAATTGATGTTTTTGAAAAGAAACTTTCTTCATGGAAGTTTCGTTTGGTCTTTGGTACAGATAGAGAGAAAGGAAAGTTCTTTGCTGTGGCTATAATTAGACGAGTTCTGAAACTATATTCACTGATATATATGCCTACACTTTGAATATACTTCTTTTTCAAAAATGTTGTCATCTCTTTGCTTTTATTTCCCCAACCATTACCCACAATCCAATAATCTTCTAAGTCTTTCATTCCAGCATCGGCCGTCATTGCTAGTTTTTCTTTATCATCACACAAACAATCATCAATCCTGTTCAAATTCTTAGCTAACAAGATGATTTCTCCTGGATATGGAATTTAACTCTTCAAGATCACCTAATCCCAATTATTGAACATAAGTTCTTTTTAACCAGTCGCATGTACATTGATCAGTGCAGTAATTGGATCAATCTATTTTGGTTGGATAAATATTTTCGTTTCCAGATATCGCCTTGTAACTTCAACTTAACAAATGATTTCTTTTGGGAATTGTTCTTTATTACCTCTGCCTAAGCAGAGATTATGTTTTCAGTAGAGTTTGCTTCTTTGTGTACAGCTCAGTATCATCATCGCTTGACTAATCGTCACCAAACTTGGTCAAACTATCGTGATTTAATTTTGGGATATCTAGATCAAAGTCAAGGAAAGGGTGAATAATTGGTGATAACTTAGTTTTTCTTTCATCGTAGAGACTCGCTGGTTGACCCATATTGTAATCAGTAAAGTCCTGCATCTTATATGACCTTTGAGATTGACATTGAAAAGTTCGGCCAAGGTCGAAATTTCAACTTTCGCTTTTTCTGAATTCATCTGATACAATTTAATAACAGTAAACACCATGCAACATTTGAGCCTGATCAAATAAATGGTTTTTAATTCTAAGCGTTTCTATGGCATAACTTCAGGAATACTACATACAATATGGAGAAGTATGGCCCAAATATGATTTTGGTCCATCGTTAAGTTGTCAGATAAAGGTATACAGTCTCATAACTGACTTATGTTCTTGTTATGCAATGAGATAACTGTGACATTTTTATACACAGCATTATTAACTATTATTACTTTGCCTACTATTATTAACTATTATTACTTTGCCTACTATTATTAACTATTATTACTTTGCCTACTATTATTACTATCCGCATCCTAAACATCAATATCTTCTGAAAGTTTAGTCCTATGGTTTCTAGATGCAATCACCTTTTCTGTACTGGATTGAGTACAGAAATCATCCTTATGGTCACCAAGTACTGCACTTACGTTATCATGAAACAGCTGGAAGTGCCATGGATGCACACGGACAGATGTTCTGTATTTAACCCAAACTTGTTTGTTTTGACTGCCTTTGTGTTGGACCGAACTCTGTGACAACGCACTCTTCGTAGCCTTTCAAGATTTTCACAAATATAGTTTCTTTCCATGAACTTCCCATCTGTGAAACACATTTCCACGGGAATGCTTCTCTGCAGACTACAACATGGCTATCTTCAAATTCAAAATATTCTTGCCATAAATCGTCATAGTTTAATGAACAATTGGGGAGAGAAAAATTAATTTTCTTAATGTTCTTCATCAACTCGATGTTTTAGAAGTAAAGAACTTTAATAGAAATATCTATGTATCTCATATAGAGATCAAGTATAAGTTCAGAAAATGGGTCCTTTGATTTCTGAGAATTTACACTGAAGTAAAATGAAAAAAAAAAAATTCTATGTAAAATCTCCTAACATTGTCAGTCAAAAAACGAAGATGGGGTCAAAACAACACAAACCAATACTTTAATATTGATTTTACTATTTCAGTCTGTTTATTATTGATCAGTGAAGCAACACTGAATCTCGTGGCATGATCAAATATATATATATATATATATATATATATATATATATATATATATATATATATAAGTACCTTATTACTTCTGATGTCCTTTGTATCATTAGGAACTGATTAATTAAACTTATATGCAACAAAAACAATTAGTCTTACTGGAGCATCTCTTCTAAGGAACAAAAGCAGAAAGAAAAGTTCAAAGTTCCTCAACCAAAACTTAGCATCAGTCAGATTCCTCAAATCGTCTTTTCTCCCCAACAAGGGTAACATAACATTTTGTTTTGTACATCATATTGTAATAAAACTGACTCTGCTCTAATAAATATTTGTTATTGTACATGGCGGGTTTTTCTTATTGTTGGGTTGCCGACCCAACCAACAAATTACACAAGTCTCCGACTAAGTTGCATAAACTCCAAAATTATGTGGATCTTTTAAACATAATATGGACATAGAACATTTGATAGAGAAACCAATTAGGATGCAATGTGGTCATCGTAACATAAGACCAAAACCAAAACCTATATATATATATATATATATATATATACATACATAAATGCTATATCTATTATTATACTAAATGTGAGTTAATCAACGTTTGTTTCGCTAAAGGTTTTTTTGCTCATATACTTTAATAACATAAAATACATGCTAAAATATACCTTATTTCTGGGATTAAGTTATGTCTTAAAAATGTTTTAATTGCTCTAATTAGTCGTAATTTATAATTAACTGAACAAGCTGCCAGTTTCTCTCTTAACTATTTTTGTATTTCTCTTGTCCTCTCACTTGTGTGTTGATTAAACACCTTTTAATATCTTTAATAATATTGCAAGCACTTAGAGAAAGAGTGGCTTTCTTTTATCCAGCATGGTAATCTAATTTACATACGAGTGTCTGTACGCACCACACACACGTATGTAAATTAAATGACAAAATAATAAGTTACTTAAAAATTAAATTATTATTAATAATAATAATAATAATAATAATAATAATAAGAAGAAGAAGAAGAAGAAGAAGTATATGCCCTACCCAGCATAGCCTAAGAGTTAATTTTAAAATATTACATGAGAAATAGCATATAAATATAAAGACTCAAAAATAGAATTCAATGAAGTATTTAATTTAAATGGCTGACTTGTATTCTACGAAACCAAAACACATCGTAATGGATATAAATTAAGAAGTACATAAAATTTGGTAAAGAAATTATTTAGTCTAAATAGGATTTTTCTCTTCGGAGTAATTCATTTAATTGGCTGCCTTCTTTTCTAAGAAACGGAAATTATATAGCAATCTAATCAGTAAATCATTTTTTTATAAATTAATTATTTTGTAAAAATAGTATTTTTATTTTATAAAGTAATTTATTAAAATGGTTGAATTGTTTGATAGGTAACCGAAATGCATTATAGCGGATTTTATTAATAAGTAAAACGATTTTTGTAAGAAAGTTATGCATTTTAAGTCAGATTTTTATTTTAGAAAGTAATTCCTTGAAATAGCTACATCACCCGTGAACTTTTACTGTGAAAAGTGCGACAATATTATACAGGTGAATGTTTATGAACATAGTGCAGTACATAACTGAAGAAATCGTAAGACATAGCAGCAACATGTAGCATAAGCATGGAGACAAAAGAACTGCTACTGTCTATTGTGACGAGGCTAGAGACGTATGCAAACGCCTCATGTGAAAACAGAATCATAGAATCGCGGAATGACCATTCTAAGTAATTTACGGTGTTTTTTAAAATGAAGCGTACACCATGTTTTTTGTTACAATAATCGTTTTGGGGCGAACGGGATAATGTAACATCTATTAGAAATACATTAATGAATCGTAGAGAAGATTAAATTATGGCTGGAATATATTATATAATTTCAAGAGCAAAGTATTCACAAGGTGGTGGTGTTCACGGTGTGTGCATTTTTGTAAAAAGTATTTGATAAAAGTAAATCTGCTAATCTTATATTACAGAATGCTTAAAATGTAAAAGGTAAGCGTTTATAATGAATGAAAGTCCTACGTTTCACTCCAATATTTTGAACCCCTTGAAAATCGATACTTTATGAGGAAAAAGTAAGTAGCGTTTTCCCCAAATCATTTTTTTACAGATTTTATATTTCGAAAAGTATAATATAAGTTGTATTAAAAGTAATTAAGCTAAAAAAGTATGGATGTTTATGTAAGAATAATGTAACCGACCATTCATGAATAATTGTCTTACTTACGCCCCCTTAGTGTTTGTTAAAAGATACTTCTACTAATTTTTTATTCCGGTAATTGTGAATGTGAAAAAAATATTTGAATTAGCCAATTAGAACGATTCTGAAATTTAAAAAAGTTAGGTACGTGCAAAAATGGTTGTCGTTTATACGGACTATAGGTTTTAAAAGTGGCTTATCATTTTTTGAAGTAATTTTCGTTTAAATTTTGATTGTGTTTTAAATATAAAAGCCTAAAGTTAATATCTAAAATGAAAAATGTATATTTACATGTGAAAATAAATTAGAATGAAAAATGATATCATCACAGCTAAAAAAATCAGTTAAAATTGTAAATTCAATAAAACATTTTTTTAAATCACTGGAAAGATAAATATCAGTTTACTGGAACTATTTCAAATATAATTATTAAATTAAAGTCTTAAGATAGTGAATCAAAAAAATGTACCCTTTTTTACTAAAAATTGCTTAATAATCACAAATGTGAAAGTTACGTAAAAAACGTTTGCATATAATTGCAAACACAAAATATTGCTACCAAATCTCAACTGCAGTAATATTTCGTGTTATTATTTTTATATAGAAGATATGGTTTTGTAATAGTTTATAGAAATTGAAAAATGATTATATTTTAATTTCTTTATTTTTAAGGTTATAAAAAAATGTGTACATTAAATTGACAAGTATGAAGACCCAAACCCCATTTTCCCATTTTATTATTATCTTGAACAGATGATTTTGTAAGAATTTTCCATTATTTCTAGTTTTGGTACTAGTACATATTAGGACCCAAGCTTACCCTGACTCTAACCCTAAACCTATGCTAAACCTATGCTAAACCTATGCTAACCCTAACAACGATTTTAGCTTGGGTCATAATCTGCACCAGCACCCTAGTTTTATAAGACTAAATATACACTGTGATTTTTTTTTTTAAAGGTACTTCTACAGTTTTAATTGTCTTACCTATGAATGCCATTTACTATTTCATTTAGCTCAATGAGATTTAATTTCCCTATCTGATACTAATCAAGATTTATTAAACAAAAAATGCTAAAAAAATATAGAGTTAAATTGAGAAAAAAAATTCAAATCAGTTACAATTCTCTTAAGAACTTCTTTTATACCATCCAAGTGACTTATCCATAATTCATTATAAACACAAAAGATCGCTTTTATTTTGCATGTGTAGTTGAAAAAAAAAATGAACGTTGAATCTCTGAAAATAAAATTCGATGACGGCGAATGGTGAGTGGAGTGCAAATCCCGTCTGATTACTGCAGAACTGGGCATCCATACCTCTCCAAGTCAATCGTTATTAGAAATTATCCCATTTATTTTATATCTTTTTTTTTCGTTATGGCCCAGATTCTCAATTGTTTCATTTTTTTTATTTTCAAGATTATAAAATAAAATTCTTTACGCTGATGATGTCACGTTCATGCGCACAAGGGAAATATTAGAATATTGCCTTTTAATATTTACCATAAAATGTTATCAAAATGATATCAATATTTCTTTGCAATTATATCCTGTTTTTTGCTGAAATCATTGAATAAACAATGCTTAATTCAATGATAATAGCGATAATTTGAGAAATTAATTTTTGTTTGAGGTATATTGATTTTATTAACACGAACGTTCGTGGCTTTTTTCATAATATATAAGAAATAGTTTTGAAACGTGCTTTATTTTCATTAAAAAATAAAAATAAAATAAATGCATGCGTTTATTTTTAGTATTTTGAGATATAACTTTAGTAAAGGTGTTTTTTATTTACACAAAATAATACATTTTCAGTAAGATTTTAAAAAGATTATGAGTACATTATATTCCGTAATCATTAATTAATACATACTGAAATTTTCATTAAAATTGGTTGATTTCCTGAATTTTAATGAATTTTTAACTGAATCTAGGGGTCAAAATGTTTTTACATTTTGGGGATCAGCCATTCATTTTACACGTACTTAAAAATGTGTAAGTAGAGAGATCGTCTCTTGCTTAAGATAAAAATGTAAAGTATCTATCGTACAATAGCAAGATCGGAAATATGACATAATACCGGTACCACCAACTTATGTGTCCTATAAAGTAGTCTTCCCAGTGAACGGGAGTAGCAGTGGTAGTAAATCTGAGCAGAAGAGTGAAAATTCCTCATGTATGGATGAGTATCAAAATCCTAAATGTAAAAATTGATGAAAGCAAACGAAACAAAGCAATAGTTTCTGAAAACACATCAATAATTGCCATAAATCGATGATGAAATAGACTTGCATATGCAACTTTTGTCATTTTCGGTCAGTAAAATAGGAGAAAATTTCATTTAACTTTATATATAGAATAGCTGGCTTCGCAAAGTTTGCTACTCGAAATACTTGAAACCAAAGTGTTAAATTTTAAACATTTCATTCATGAGTTTGTTGTAATAACGCATCTCAACATTTTGGTAATTTCGACCGTTGTAATGAAATCGCCAAAACATTCGCAGAATCAATTAGCTCTGTCTGTGCGTGTGTATGTGTGTTTTTTTAAAAGATTTTATTTATTAAAAACAATTTTAAAAAATGTGACGTCGGTCGCTAATAGTCCAGTCAAAATGTGGCTGAACCTCAAACAAATTGTTAACAAAGGTGTTTAACTTGGATATTGGGTATGAATAACCTCTCTTTCAGATAAAAAAAAAGTTTACCATAATTAGCCTTGCAGAAAGGGGTCGACAGGCGCCATCTTTAAAATCCAACTTAACAATATTAAAATTTCAAGACATAAAATTCCTGACAAGTATGTCCATTATTCCTGACAATTACTGACAAAAATAAACCTTTTCCTGCCAAAAAATCTTTATTAAATTAGAAATAAAAAATATTTTTTGCATGAAAACCCACACAGGGCCCACCCCAAGCCAGCTTGACATTTTCTTGGTGTTTTAAATTGTAATGATAGGTAGCTATATGCTTAATAATAAACTAACACCAGAAAATGACTAGCCCCTGCCATTGTTTTCATGTTTTTTTTATTTCTTATACTAATATGAATATAAAAGTTAGAAAAACAGACTAAGTAGCCTTTTCCCAAGGCAACAATTGTCACATTAATTCCTGACATTTCATAAAAAATAGGTACAAAATAAGTACAATTTACAATAAAGGAATGGTTAGTTAGTCGAATGCTGGGTCAGGGCACTTGCATAACCACCACAGAACAAGTTCATGAACGAACCAAAGAACATTTCTTGTCAAGAACTAGTCAAAGGTAACTTCATCATCATTAAGATCTGCCTGTGGTGAGTTGCTGCAGTGGAGGCCTTTGCAATTACCACACAAGTTTGAACAGTCAATGCCATGTTTCCTGCAACTGCATCTTGCTGTAGTACACCCTGAAGTACAGTTACACCTAATTATAGCCAACAAATTTACATGACCAGCTGGAAAATCAGTCTTGATTGGTTGTAATTTACCATTTGAAAGTTTCTATCCCTACTCGTCAGGTTTTAGCTGGTTTCTACATTTCCATTCCTGAATTTGGAAGTAAACTTGAAGGCTGTAGAATTTCGTAGCTGCTCTTGTTGGTGGCAATGATTTGGCCTCAACATACTTTGAGCTCTTTGTAACCTTTTCCTTAAAGCGCCTCAGTCGAAGATGATTGATGTTTTCCCCATCATTACCATTGTACAGACACACTAAAGCCTTCTCCCCAGCTTCAATAACCTCTTCTGCACTGCTATCCTTGCCAAACACTTCTGCCAGTTTGAGGAAGTTTCTATTGTTTCGAAGGGATGCTGCCTTCCCAATTCCATAAACACTGGATGTAGAATCACACCCCAGTAGTGCATAGTTGAAAAGAATGTTGGAACAGACAACATCTCCCAAGGATTTCGTCATCTCTTTGATGTTCCAGACTTTCACACTTTTTGCACTATCCTTTGGTTGTGGCGTGAAGAAGATATTGTAACCATCATCTCTATTGGCATGATAACATAGAAAGACCAATAGATCAGTGTCATCTGCTATCAAAATGGTTTCTCCTGTGTGTGCCAGTTTTAGAGCAGTTTTCACAATCAATACGTTAGCGTCTCCAGATGCATGGACTACTTTACAACTTGCTTCCTCCAAACTCTTTCCCAGCAAGTTGATGAACAATTGTTTGTTTTCTTGATTAGCTAGGAAAACATCCTTTTTTAAATTTGAACACCATTAAAGGGGTCAGTGACACATTAATACCAACAGATCCCCCTGCTCGACATCGGTGAGTTGCGTCTTTAATGGATGGACCACTTTCATACCCATCAAAGACAATGCATGCTTTTCTATGTCTAGTTGTGACATATCTGCGGTATTGGGCACAGATCTCATCAAATGTGTGACATTTTTGCCATGGGAAGCGTTGAAGTAGTGTTCCACCATCTAAGAGATACTGTGGATCTGAAGACTGTGGACCTGATTGTACAGGGGAAGTCAGTTACCATATTGCGTCTGCCAAAGCCGTTTTTTGCCTCTCACGGTAGTCCGAAAGAATAAAAAAGTGCAGGTGGGTAACCACAAAGCTCATACTGGAAATGTTCTTGCTGCTTCTGAGTTGACGGTTCATTGGTAGATAGCACACACAGTCTCTGGAATAGGAGTTGTGAATCAGTCTCAACTGCTTCATATTTGCTGAGCAAAACTTTTGACCCAAGTGTAATGGCCTGATCCTTTCTTTTAAAAGTATACTCGTGGACATTTTCTCCAACCATTGAAGCTATGATTGCCTCTCCTGTGGAGTTTGCTCTGTCCACATTCACCTTTTTGTCTCCAGTTACTCCACTTGAAATGCTGTGAATGGACTGATCTTCTGTGAAAGTGTCATATGTCTGGAGAAACGCAAGAAACTTCCATATATCCCTCACATCTCGCTCTTTTCTTGCTGAAGTAGCCTCCTGGTGCTGGTCACTAGTGCCATAACGAATGCCTGCTAGTTCTTGCATTGTAAACTTGATTTCAGCGCATGCTGGCAGTGATCATCATCATCATCATCATCATCATCATCATCATCATCATCATCAACCGGTTTATTTGTTGAATCAGGCCACAATTAATCCTCTAATGAGGGTGGGGCCTGATTGTCTAGTCTCGAAATCTAAGTCTTCCTCTCCACTCCTGTCTTTGGCAAGGCTTGATGGAATCCATAGGCCCTGAAGATCCACGCATCCTGGGATCTACGAAGCCCAAGACATTACCAGCAGCATTAGTGCTACTGGCACTGCCTTTCTTTTTTCCTGCTGTATTTCGACTAGACATTGTATTTAAGGCAATTTTACAGCTGGATGCCTATCCTTTACCAACTTGAACACTTTTGGCAGTCCAAGACCTCCACCGTTCCCATCTAACTAGGACTGATGTCGTTTCCACTTAAGCATGTACAAATGTCATACATTACCTGTGAGTTGCTTATCAAGATGTTGTTGGTGAAGTATAAAACAAGAATTCCACTTGTATGAACAAAATAGTGACATATAAGTGAAGTAGACGTGCCCGAAATGTCGTTAAATATTTTTTTTTACCTGGCGAAAGAAGGAAAACAACGCTTCTGTTGAATTAATCAAAATAAAGAATCCTTTTGAAATATACTTGTGCGATGGTCGAGAGTAAAAAAAAAAGAAGTCCTTCTCTGCCGATCGGGTGTTTTAAATGAGGAATATTAAAACGTTTCGATGTTTCACAAATGGACGAGTGATGACGACAAAGGAAAATAAATCCGTAAGAACAAGTTGAAGAACGTCAGACACGGGTGTTTCTCGTGTTGTTTCAGCAATTGAAATTTTAAAATGAAAATCGTTGGAAACGGTTATTAGAAATGAGGAATATGAAAACGTTTCGATGTTTCACAAATGGACGAGTGATGACGACAAAGGAAAATAGATCCGTAAGAACAAGTTGAAGAACGTCAGACACAAGTGTTTCTCGTGTTGTTTCAGTACTTGAAATTTTAAAATAAAAATCGTTGGAAACGGTTATTAGAAATGATAGCTTCCAAAACAATTGTTGAATTTCGTCCATTCCTCTGCCATGAGTAAGACTTCCAGACGTCTTTATGCATCTCATTAGCACCTGCTCAATAACAGATCCGTCGACACACCAGCCCAATAGCGATCACTCCGTTTAATCACATGGAATCCTTCAGAAAATTTCTGGTACACTTCAGGATGGCTTTTTGGCAGCCCCTCCAAGTAGGCCGACTTTGCATATAGGATGTGTCCTGCTGCAGAGAATATTGGCAGCATTTTCCTTACAGCGTCAAGGTTCAATTCCCAGTTCCTGGTGCGCTCTGCCTTGATCTTCACAATATCAAGGTATTGAACCCACAATTTTGCTGTTCGCTAGTCAACCATCGCATTCTTCGCATGGTTGATTCTCTGGCCAATCCTGGTCATAGACTGATTACAGAACATTATTCGATGTCTCAGTCCCATCAAGGAGACCTTTC
>OY744524.1:139320505-139383005 GCA_963556195.1 Sepiola atlantica
ATCAAATCAAAAATGAAAACACTATAGAAAAGATAATAGAACAAAGAGGAAAAATAAGACACAACTCCTGATAACGATCGCGAGATTGAAAACGCTTGAGTTGATGGCCGACGAAACAACGCTCGGAGCCATAATGTTTAAACTACCACCCGAAACCAGAAAACTTGCTCGTTGCATTGAGAAGATACCAAAGAAGATAATAATAAGAGAAAACTATGTAGTATTCAATGAAGCCTGCATATATATATATATTTATATACTAGACCAACTCGTCAATCAGTAAAATCCCATCCATTCACTGTGGAGGTCTCCAGATGCCGGAGAGCTTTCTACTTCAATAGCTTTAAGATTATGAGTTGGTCCCATCGTGATGCATTGGAGCACTGAAACATGAATTCATAGTGCTGCCGGTCCCTGGAACCCCCTCCCTGATCCCTGTTTCCCCGACTGTATCGACATGCAGAGGTTTAAAACTAATGCAAACAGACATCTCGCTACACAGCTCCCAACTTAAGATGACACCCAAAACCTACACCCTAATTCTCAGTAACCGCTTACGTCTACAGTGGGGGCCTGCCTTGTTTGGGTGAAATATGTTAAAAAATAAAAATAAATAAAAATAGTTACATATACATAAAGTTATCTATTTGGAGTTTAGAATTTTAACCAAAAAAGTATCACATCTGAAACATCGATGTTTGACTTTATTTTCCTTCCAGCATGTATTTTACTATACAAAAATGTCTTTGGCTTCAGTTAAAAAAATATATATTTTGGTGGCGAAAATTTTAAATAATGAATAAAATAATGTAAGAAAAATAAATCATTGCAGCTTAAAATAATATTTATCTTTCTTAGATCATTGCAATTATTACTGAGCATTTTCATAAATCTCTTCTCAATTTAAAAATATGCAACCACTGAATCCCGATCAATGTCAGGCAGTTAAAGCGACTGTGTATATTATATATATATATATATATATATATATATATATATATATAATAATAATGATAATAATCAGAGGTAAAACATCCACAGGGTAGTAATCCAAAGAATTTTAACCGGGTTTATAAAAAGTGCTCAATATCCAATAGAGCTTTTATATATAATTATTTTTATTTACATAGACATGTACAAAATCTGCGACACTGGCATGTCGATGTTATCGATCAACAGCTATTACAAACTGAGATCTCATCAGGCAGAGTTAGAATCCGATCTTAACCCTAGATCATATTTGGGAAGAATATATATATATATATATATATATATATATATATATATATATATATATATATATATATATATATAGGCATTAGCAAGTGACGATGGCATAAAGATAGAAACTGACTGATGACAAAGCAGTTGGGTTTCGATCTCGGATCGAAGCATTCGCTCGTCTGGCCTCATTGAAAACCTGTGATACAGCGAAACAGTGTCTATGGATAACTATACATATATAATTAAAAAAATTGACTTTTCAAATACAGTCATGCAGACATTAATTTTGAAAGTGAGCCGAATAAAAGCAAGTGTAATGGTTGATAATCTAGCTTTATAAGCATAGAGCACACGATGGAAAGGCTCCATCTTCATCAACCGAGACTTATAAATTTCTGTAATTATCTTCTCTAGTTTTGTTGTTTCGTCATTAAAATCTTATTTTCAGGTTATTTAATCTAGCATTGTTTGTTAAATGTACAAATTGTTTTGGTGTACGTAAACTTTAGTGAAACAATTCTTTTCAACCCTCTTCAAGTCGATATAATTTTCTCTGTCCTGTCACCGATGCATAGAAATACTGTCCCTTCCAAAATCAAACAGCGATCGGTCTAAATATACAGGGTGATTCATAAGTCACTTAGCTATTTAAAATGATTACCATATGAAGCACAAACAGACTATCAACTTTTGATAATTGTTATCTTACTCTCTAATTGCTGCTATTTGTTATTTTAAATTTGTTCGTTTATATATTTGTTTCTATATATATTTATTTTTATTTATTTAAATTTGTGTAAATCATCATATGTGCTTTGTTTTCAGGCAGTATGTCATTTACAATTGAAGAGCGAATTTTTATTGTTATTCATATGGCCAAATTTGATTAATCTCCCACACTTGTTGAAAGGCAATGACGACCTCAAATCAAAAATAACTGCCGAGTTTGTTAAAATTAATCAATCAAATATGCTACAAAGAGTCGTAAATTCCTTGCAAAAAAGAATGGAGCTATGCATGCAGAACGAAGGTGGAAATTTTGAAAATTTGCTGTAATTTTAAACTCCCATAAATGAATTTGTTGAATAAACTTTCTGTTTTGTTTTACCGTATTTTTTAACTTTAGAATTTCAAAAATAAATAGCTAAGTGACTTATGAATCACCCTGTAGAATTAGGTCAAATAAAGCGGAAGTAAAATTCTGTTTGGTAAGAACGGCGTTGAATGGAGATCAAATGTTTTTAGCAAAACAGATTTTACTATCTAATTTGTAGGAATAAACCTGTCGATAACAACCTTTGGGAATCCAACTGACTTCATTTTACATATTATATATATACTATATATCATTCACAAACAGTTGTTCGCCATATCACGACAGTTCATTATGGCTAAACGTGGTAAGTGCGTTCATTCTGAGATTCTAAAACTGTTCGCCGGATCACTTGCAACGATGACAAAAAATAGGGAATCTTATCTTTACGTTACCAAGCTTTCCACGACAGTAAAAGATCACTTATGTTTTTTTGTTTAGCATTTACCTACCAGTCAGTAAAGCTTTTCATATAAACGAATGTAGCACTCTTCGGAAGTTGACAGTGTGTATATAAAACTTGAGATTTCGTTTATGTCTAACGGCCGAATTGTTAAAATCGCCAACTGTCAACAAAACCATGAAATTTCTATCCCAGCTTGAAGCACTTGCCTGTCTAGCCACACTGAAGAACTGCGATACAGTGAAACAGTCGGTCTGTGGATGACTATATATGTATACATGTTTTTTTAGTGTTTTTTTCCTGAGTACAAATGAGGCTGCTCCCAAATCCTGTTTGCAAGAAAGACACTGTTTAAACAAATTTTGTGTTATATTGTATAAGTGAAAATAAACATCGTCTGTAAACAGTTTGGATACCATTGCTTGTACTCTTTATTTGGAATAGGATTTCAAAATAATTTAAATCTTTAATATATATATATATATATATTATATTATATATACTTCGCTCTATCTCACTATACGGTGAAATATTGAGCTGTTATAGTTTTTGCATATTGATGATAGATCTTCGTAGTTAACTTAAAAAGAGTTTTCTAATTAATTTGAATATATATATATGAATATATATATATATATATATATATATATATATATATATGGGGTAAGGTACACGATAAGTCATGAAAATGAAATGTTGTGGTAGACAAAATGTGTGAAAAATGACAAACGGAAAACAGGTTAAAGTGCAGGAGAAAAACAAAAACAAGAGATTTGACCGGTTTCGTTCGTGTTAGCGAACGTCTTCAGAAAAAGTGAAGATTTGGAAATAATGTTTTACATTGGGGAAACGTCCAGAAACTTAAAATCTCGCATACACGAACACAAGCGGGACCTCAAACACGATATTTCCACTAACGCTCTAGTGATACATAGGAACACTTTCACTCACAATCTAAACTTTTCAGACTGCACTCTTCTCAAAAGCGAACACTCTCTCTCACGCCGCAAATGCATTGAAAGTGCGACTATACTCCTTTCACCACCATCGAACATCAACCTCAGGCTCGGATCTTATACCCTAAGCGGGCACCTAGCAAAAATCGCACTAAAACAATGCAATATATTTAACCACTGCGACCCTGATTAAATATCTATATATATAAAAAAAAAAATTTTTTTAAATTGTTGAGATAATAGCAAGTCTCATAGCTAATCAGATCTTTTTAATACATCTCTCTCAAACTTAACCCTATTTAAGGATTTTTCTTACATGTATTTCATATCATCTTACACTTTTAAAAACACATTTTTCTTATAAGATATCATTTACATTAGTTTTACCGTAAAATAGATTTTTCTAAACTGTCCATTTAAGATTTTTATTGCTTTATAAAACTTAATATGAGACAAATTAACAGACCTATTTCTGATATATTCCGATTAATTTTTGGGTGCTCGCGTTCGGTGTATCAATTTCATGCCCACTCCTATGTTGTGTTTATCTTAGCTAGTTCCTCTGTCTTCTTCCCTCTTATCGCCTTTACCCCTCCGCCTACTGCCTCCCCTATACTAGCTCAGTAGGTGAGAAAGTGAAAAAGAAAATAAATAAAAATATAAAAAGTAGAATAAGAAATAAAGAAGGATGTGTCACCCACTTGTCATATTTCAATGTCACTAAAAGTCTTCTCATATGGTCCAATCGGATCATCTTTTCCTTCTCCCATGTGTCTGCCTTTCAAAATAAAATGATTTTCAAATCTTCACTTTTTCTGAAGACGTTTGCTAACACGAATGAAACCGGTCAAATCTCTTGTTTTTGTTTTTCTCCTGCACTTTAACCTGTTTTCCGTTTGCCATTTTTCACACACATTATATATATATATATATATATATACTAGACTGAAAATGCGGATATATATAAACGTGGAAAAGTGCAGAACAAGCAGAATTGCTAAAATGGCAGACATGTGCAATGGTTTTTCTTAGCTATTTCTTAGATATTGGTATTTTGATTAACACAAGAATCACATAAAACACCCTAAATAATAATATACAGCAAAAGTGATGAGTTAGGCAAATTAATAAGTTAAGCTAACTGATTTTGTGACTTGATTTAGTGACTTAATCACTAAACTTTTATAACTACATTTTTTAATTTTCTTCTTGAGATAAAGTTTAAAATTTTTTTAAATTTTGAAATTGTCACTTGAAAGAAATGCAAAAAAATACTGCGATTAAGAAAAGTTAAAAAATAGAAGTTGGAACAAAATGGTGCTGACGATTAGAGAGAGTTAATTATTAGGAAGAGTTGAATGTAACTCAATTATGTCAAAGTTTGGTTTAATTTTTTTTTATTAAAATATAAAAAACACATGTGCTTTGCATGTAACGCAAAAAAATAAAAATTTTCTGACACGTGCAGTATGGATACATTGTTAAATACAGGCAGATTCCATAGCTGAGAAGAGTCAGCCACAGAATACACACCACTTGAGGTAAAGAGCAATCGCTTATGGATTCTTCACATTTTGAATGATGTTTTAAGCAAATTATACTTTATTTAATGAATCACCAAATTCATTATTGTTTATTATTCTCTTGACATTGCTAATTTTACTTTACATTTAATTCTTCAAATCTCAATTCCAGCTTCAATATTTTAAGAGTTTATTCAATTTGTACTGTATTTTTCCAGGTTTATATTTAAGAATATTAATACATGTGCGGCTGCATTTTTCAGTCTAGTCCACTTTTTGAAGGCATTCTAGTTTGAGAATAAACAATGTATTTTTATTATAATTAAAAAAAAGAAGCAAATAAGACCCCAAAGCATCAGTGACCAAGTTCACCTAGAGTCACATATACTTTGAGTTAGTGGAAATATTAGTAACAATTGCTAATTGAGTTCAACCAATAATCATTATGACATCACAATAATGAAAGCATCTAATTCATTAGTGAACTAGCCTTGGATTTATTACTTCTTATCTAAAAATTAATTAATTCAAACTTTCCTTCGTAATCTGCATGAAAGCAATAATAAGAAATTATAACTTCATTATCATAAGTTAGAAAAAAATAAGTATATTTAGTATAATTATTAAAACATTTACTTTTTTTGTACAACCTTATTACATCATTCAGTACTGTCTATAGAGACAAAGTCACAACAAATTATATCATAATAAATTTGAATTTAACTTTAAACATGAAGTTAGCAACAATAATAACTTCACGTGTATATTTTGAAACAAAAAATTGTTAATAGAATATATCAAATGAAATATTTGCCTTTTCTGCATAGCCTTACTACATGATTTAGTACTGCCAATAAGAAGAAAACACACATGACTCTAGCCCAATCATTATAAATTAAAATTTACAAATGAAATTATTACAAATTTCTTAATGAAGCTTCCAATTAAAAATAGCTTCACTTTTTTAGTTTATAAAAAGTAGAAGTACATAATTAGAATATAGTCAATTAAAACATTTTCCTTTTCTGTAGAGCCCTACTACATAATTCAGTACTGCCCATAGCGACAAAACCATAATTTAGTAATACATTTAGAGATTAAGTTTAAAAATGAGATTATTTGGAAATAATAAATAGAAAAACAATAAATATAACTTTACTTATGTAATTTATTAAAAAACTATTTTTAGAATATTATCAAAAAATACATCAGTCTTTTCTGGAAAAACCTACTACATGATTCAGTACTGCCCACAGAGACAAAGTCACGGATGAAAATATTCTATTAATTAATTTAGAGTTTTACTTAAATAAGTGAAGTTATTAAAATAAGTTAACAAGCAAAATAAATAATGGGGTTGCTTAGAACTTATACCCTCAATTTTAACTCTCTAAAATCCCCCCAAATTTTCTTATTGTTTAATTCTTCTTTTTTTGGTTCTTTTGTTCTTCATTTAAATAAAATGTATTCTTTTTCTTTTCAATTATTAGAGATTCAATTATTAACAAGCCGCGCATGCGTGGTTCCCCTCTGTATGTGACTCGATGTGGCAAGTGTAAAATGCAATACATTTGGGGCAATTTTGACCCCCCTTTGACCCCCTGGGGGCGCGAACCAGAATTTTTCTGAGGTCAAGGATGCTCATTTTATATCCAGAACAATTGCCTTTAAATTTTGGCCAAGTTTCAGAAAAATTGAATGGATGGATCAAACGTTATGGGAGAAAAGTGTCATTTTTGCCATTTTGGGGGCTTTTGACCCCCTGGGGGCACGAACCAGACTTTTTCCAAGGTCAGCGATACTTATTTTCTATTAGGAACAATTGCCTCCACATTTTGCCCAAGTTTCAGAGAAATTGAATGGATGGATGAAAAGTTATGTCATTTTTTGCCATTTCGGGGCCTTTTGCCCCCCTGGGGGGCTAACCAGATTTTTTTTTTCAAAAATCGGAGAATGTCACTTTCTAACCTGACAAAGTTACAACTTCATGCAAAATTTCAGAGAAATTCAATGGATGGTTGCGGAGAAAAATCCGGACGGACGGACGGAAATGCCTCAAAACATAGGTCTCCCGATTGTATAAATCGGGGTACCAATAAGTTAAGAATTATCAAAAATAATAATATTTCTTCTATTTAAACATAATATTTTAAAATAATAAAATACAATTTTACTTATTAGTTATATTAAATCATTTTTTAAAAAATACTAATTCCATATTCCAATCTAAATTAAATGATTTGCAGAAATTTTTTTAAATTTCAGAATTTTAATTTTTAGATTAAAGTAAAATAAGACAAAAATATGTTGAATATTTTAAATTCAAATATTAATAAATTCAGAAAAACGTTTTCAGAATAACTTTCAGAATAATAAATTTCAATTTCTGAGTTTCAAATAAGTTCAAATAATTTATAATTATTTCAGAATTAATTAAAATATCATAATGCAATTCATTTTAAACTCATTTTCATTATGTCTAATTGTTTAAGATAAAATTTTATTATGTTCGAAAGGAAAAAGCCTAAAGTTAATCTAAAAAGAAACTATTTCTATGTGGCAAAACACTTTTAGAATGAAAAATGTTCTCACTATGGCTAAAAAAAAAACCAGAAATACAGTAAAATTCGAAATTTCAAGAAATCCTTTTTTGTTAATCTTTTGAAATATTAATATCACTTTTCTGGAATTATTTCTAAGATGTTAAGACACTTAATTTAAAAAAATAACATACATTTTACTAAAAATTAAATAATTATCCAAAAATGTCCAAGTGATCACAATATCAAAAATTAGTTTGCTGACAGAAAACTATGTATGGAATATCATAATCGCTATAATATTTAATTTTATTAATTTCATCTAGTATTTTTGATTTTATATAGAAGCTATGGGTTTGTAATAGAACATCATTAGAACACTACTTTCAGATGGTTTTCTAATAATTTTCCCTAATTTATTTATAGTTTTATTAGAATAAATATAAACAGTTAATCTATTTTTATTATAAAGTTACTTTTACAGTTTTAATTGGTTTCAATAAGATCTTATTTCCCTATCTGATTTTTAAATGATATTAAAATTCTTTAAATATTGACGAATACGTTTTAGTTTTAACCTTTTTATTTTGTTTTGATTAAAAAATATAAACTTTAATTGTGAAAATTACATTTTATTTTTCCAAAGTGAATCTGAATGATTGTCTGTAAGTAAAACTTTGATGATGTCGCATAATGGATAGTGTGTGGTGGTAAACATCCTGTGTGTTTAATTGTTTATTATACTTTTGCCCTACCATACATTTTAAATTAATTGTTAATAAAATTTAGACCACTTTCTACAATAATTTTTTCGGAATGTTCCTATTTTTCAATTTTTCCAAATTTGTTTTGTTTTCAAGATTTAAAAAAATGAATTTCTTACGCTGCTGAGTACACATTCATGAGTCAACGACAAGTCAATTATCACTTTGAACTTATTAAAAAAATAGTTTTTTTTTTAACTTTAATATTTAACGACATCGTGTAGCACGTGGTGTCCCAAAATAAACATTTTCGCGTGTGCCGCTCTAATATTAAGGAACCATAAATATTCCAAAATATTTATTTTTTAATTTTCTCTTTTTTGGAGATGTGTACCCCTTTTATACAACTGTATCCCCCTCAAACATTTATTTCTCAATATTATTTGGTGTGGGGGGGGGGGGCTGCTTTTAGTACATGAAGATTTTCAAAGAATTTTAAAGCAAGTTTAAATAACTTTCTATTCGACAGTTTAAATACTTCCAAATTCATGTAAAATGTCTAACACGAAGTAATGGATTTATTATTTCAACTATTAACAAAATATTAAAATGGCTGACTTGTTTACGAAGAAACCAAAATGCATTATGATGGATTTAATCTCGTAATAGGATTTTAATTTACCACTTTTTTTTATTAATATAATAATTGGAAAAGATGGTACTTTTTGTTTACGGACCGGGTTTAAATAATAACATTATTTAGAAAGCCATTCTTAACATGGGGAGTGTGGCTTTGCTAAGGATTTTGTACTTTCACCTAACAATTTAATAAACAAAAGATATTATGAAAATTTAATTTAACTTGAAAATCTTATCTAAAAAAATAACCCGGTCCGTAAACTGCACAAGTACCAAAAACATAATACAAGAAGTGTTCTTTTTTAATTGAATAGGGAGGGGCGTACTTGCAACTATATCCCCGCAAGAACAATTCTAAAATCTATTTTCAATCGATATTTATTTCATAATTACCGAATTTTCCTTTGCCGGATTTTCCTTTGCCGAATTTTCTGTTGCCGAATTTTCTGTTGCACCGAGGTAAACACAACGTCGGTTTTTAATGTGTGGAAAATCCAGATCTCTAAAAAGATCTCTGGATTGTAGCAAAAATGAAAATTGCCTTAGTCTAGAAGGAGTTCTCCTTCACTGACTGAGGACAGAAAAGATGAAGTGGAGTATCAGGACAGATACTACACTTTGCTGCAATAGTCATTTGCACAAAAAATACAAAATTATACAAAAATTGATACATTTTGCTCCTAGCCAAAAAGCCAAGAAAGTATGTAACCGTTCTAGTTAAATTTTTTGGGTTGCCACCTAGACTTAAGGTTATTGATAGAGTTAAGTGATTTGGGGAGGGGGACTGTTTCCATATAGACTTAAGGTTAGTGGTAGGATTAATGGATTTTTATTACCCTCCCCCTTCCCCACCCAAAGAAAAACAATACAATTTATAGCCCTTTGCAAAAAAATATGGTTATATGCTCTTAAAGCGCTATCCAGAAATGGGTCATAATTTTATGTTAAATTAATATGCAAAACTTTAAATTCTGAAATAATTGTTTTTCTTTCCCAACACGTAATCGCTTAAAAAAAGGATAATCTCATTTTTGTTTAGGGGGGGGGGGGGGCTGAGGGTATCTATCTACAAATTTATCAACAGTTATTTAAATATAACATGTTCAAATATTCTTTAAAGTCTTCCAGTACGATATTAAAATTAATATGTATACTATAGAAAGTATTTATTTAGTGCAATAATTATATAAATATTTTTTTAATTTTCCACAAAAAGCATATATAAAAAGCCCAGTTTCAATTTCATAGGGAACATCTTTGCTTTCACTGCTAAGAAAACAATACGAAACTAATAGAAAAAAAGATACAAATATTTGAGGGTTAACATCTTCAACATACCCAAGAGTTAATATCTTCAATATAGCCACTTTTTCTTCATTTTCTTGATTAATAAAGAGAATTTTTAATTTGGCATTTTTTTTTTTTTTTGCTTTCTTTCATCTAAAAGTGTTGCTTGTTTTCAGTTTGGCCGTTTTTGGTCTTTTTTCCTGAAAAATGTAGCTTCAAAAGTCAATTTTTATTTATTTTTCTACTAAAAGTCACACAGCTCTGTTTCTATGGCAGCAATCTTTTTAATACTAACATATTTAGAATCAGCTCATCGAGTTCTATCTTTCTATTTTACATCCTTAAATTATATTTATAATTTAAAAAGTTATGTCGAGTTAAAGGGCATGAGGAGCGTTACTCAATTGGCATTTTTGTCAGTTTTAGCTGCTCAACCCTTACATATCTTAAACTCTTTTCGAGATATTATCTATATTTTTAGATTCCTTGTGCTGTTTGCTACATTTTTGGTATAAACAAAATAAATATTTGTTTTAAATAAAAAGGTAATGGTGATTCAAAGTCAATGGGGGGGGTGGAAGCGTTATCCTACACGCTGATGACTACACATATTTTGAATAACTTTTTTCTACTAGACGAAATTTTAATTTCTCTATGTTCAAAAAAGGCTTGGGACTAGTCAATTCTAGTGCAAAAAAACGCATCAAGTTTGGATGAAAACTGAATTACTGACAAGCCCAAGAATTGGTTACGATTGGGTAAATGTTGACTGGTGATTCAAAGTCAATGGGGGGTGGAAGCGTTATCCTACACGCTGATGACTACACATATTTTGAATAACTTTTTTCTACTAGACGAAATTTTAATTTCTCTATGTTCAAAAAAGGCTTGGGACTAGTCAATTCTAGTGCAAAAAAACGCATCAAGTTTGGATGAAAACTGAATTACTGACAAGCCCAAGAATTGGTTACGATTGGGTAAATGTTGACTGTAAGCATATTATTCACACACTGCGCCGTGTGTGAATATGTTTAAGGTCAACATTTTCACTGTTACTAAAACGGAGATTTGATGAATTTGAAATTCAATATTTGCAGTTAGAAATGATCAAACAGCCCATCATGATTGATGCGTTTATTTCTTATGCTTATGTCAATTGCAAGTCGAGAATTTATTTATTTATCTATTAAATTCAATGAATCACATGACAACCTTCAGCAAATAACTTAAACATCAGCAATAAATACAAGATAAATTATTTGGCAAGATGTATTTAGCTAATATAAACTTACTTTTACAACTGTATCTGTTTATACCAATCCCTCTCTCTCTCTCTACACACACACACACAAACGTATATATATATATATATATATATATATATATATATATAATATATATAATTAACAACAACTTCCCCAATAAAATAGTCGACGAACAAATAAAATCATATATAAACTCCATACACGACAAAAGCAAAAATAAAACCCATAACAAAAAAGACATGATCAACCTCTATTACAAAAACCAGACGCACCCTAACTACAAACTTGACGAAAAAGCAATACTTCACATAATAAAACGATACACTAAACCTAACGACCAACAAAAAAAGATCAAACTAATAATTTACTATACAAAATTTAAAACAAATAACCTAATTATTAAAAATAACACTGTCAATACAACTCTCAGCCAAACTAACGTTATATACATGTTCTCATGCCCTTTTAAGGAATGTCTCCCTACAACCCAAACAGAACAAATGCATAACACCTATATTGGCCACACTACAACAACTCTCTCTCGACGCCTAACTTACCATTTATCAGATACCAGCGCCATCCAACGTCACATTATTATACATAACAAAAGACTACAGTCGGCCGATATACGGAAAATATTAATATCTAACACGAAAATAATACACAAAAATAACTGCACAAACAGACTTAAAATACTAGAAGCAATATTCATTAAAACTAAACAGCCTAACATTAACAAAATAGCGATAGAATAAAATGAACTCAACCACACACCCTCTTCTCTCTTTCATTCGGCCGTAGCGATAACTATAAAACACTAACTCTAGTCTTCTTATTTAAATTTTAAAAAAACAAACAAAACCCTAATCCTGAAGACGACTACGAAAGTCGAAAGCGCTCGAGAAAATGGCCGAATTAAAAACTATCGGCGAAGTACTATACGGATTGCCACCTGAAACCAGAAAGATGGCTCGACGGTTTGAGAACCTCACGAGGAAAATATACAAACGCGAAAGTTCCGTGATGTTCAACAACGCTTGCTTAGATAATGACTTGCTGCCTATATATACATATATATATATATATATATATATATATATATATATATATATTAGTGTGTGTGTGTACATGTGAGGAATATATGTATAATAATTCCCATAATCAGAGATAACACTGCAGCTTACACACATCATGCCATCCTTAAGGCACATTATAGGAGACATCCGGATCTAGGATTAAAAACACAACATGGGGCGTCAACTATGTCACCATGTCACATGCTAGAAAGTCTTATAACTATGAGAGAACCACGATTAACAGTCATATGTAAATATTATTGTATTGATGAGACATTCACATTGGGCGGCTTGAACCGGCATCTTCCCTCGCTCGTATACGCGTTAAGGAAGAAGTTTCTAGTTGTGACAACATATTTATGCCGTACTCCATATATGTATGAGAGAGAGCGATCTGTGTTGGTATATATATATATATATATATATATATATATATATATATATGATAGGTGTGTGTGTGTGTGTGTGTATGATATGCGCTCATAATAATATATATATATATATATATATATATATATATTTTTTATTTTTTTTATTTATTTGATGGCCGTGAGGGTTAAGACATCGGAATTTTAGTTATAATCATGACTTGTTCCGGGGTAAATAATTATCTCTACACTGACGATTCCGGAAGGATGAAATGTATACGTATGTAGATAAACAAATATTTATAATATATATATATATATATATATATATATATATATATATATATATATATATATATATATATATATGAAGTCTGGTATCAATATATGTTTATATATTTGTATATACAGGATTCACTCCCAAACTAATTAACCTGCCATTGTTAATTTTGAAACAGAGCTGCTAGGGGAAAGTTAAGCAATGCATACTATATATATTTTGATTTAGTTTTAAGCAAAAGGGGTAAACAGACGATGAAAACCATTTGTTAAAATTCAATAACTCTGATTTTTGTGAAGTTTCGACAATAGATATTAAACATTAATTAATAAATATTCCTCAAATGTCAATTTCTTTGAAGTATTTGAAAGTTTTGTATGCTCCTAATATGATAAAAACTTCCAATTTGAACAGAGAAAAATTTCAGATTAGGATTAAATTAGATCTATAATCATTAGACACCAATGAAGTAAGATTTCCTGAGTTTCAACTTTTTTTTAGACCCCTTAAATTTAGATATTTTTTGAATGAAAACCATGTAATGGATTTTGCTAAAATTGGAATAATTATTCTAGGCATAAGGTTTAGTATCATTATATCTTGATTTTAATCTTCATAAAGGGAAATATGGTTTAGTAGAATCTATGCAATGCTGAGAAGTAAAACACAATACTTGCCTTAAATAGAAGGAGTGAGGTATTCAAAGGATGTATTCACAGGAGGCAGGAACTCTTAATTAACTGGGAAGACAGATTTACAGCGAGAGAAACACCCTAGATAGGACTAAGATAACATCTGCAACATTTCACTACACAAGCAAAATTTAATATGTAAATATACAAATAATAAATATACGAATATGATAAAATTAATACATACATATAGGTAGACACTGATCTGTACATATAAAATAAGTTTTTGAGGGAAACAACCTATTCCCATGTGGCCATATGTCGCCTTTATATTTTTTTAGGAGAGGGAGTTCTTTGGGGGAAGGGGTGGCTTTTTGTTTTACTTTAAAAAACAAAAACTTTTTAGTTTTGTTTTAGTGAAAGTTTTTTCAGTAATTTTTGCTCAAGGGGAGAGAGGGAAGTCGACCAGGTGAACCATGTAGTTTTTGGACCCCCATTTCGTTTAGCTGCAACCTCGCATGCACCATGTCTCATTAAGAAGTATCACCTTATTTTGGAATCCTACTTAGTTCTGGTTTAAAACATAGGAGTTTTAAATATAAAGGGTTTTAGTAGATTAACTATTTCTAAAAATGTTTATTTTAATTATTTTGGAATTTTTTAAAGGGTTTTTGAAAAGATTTGTTTTTCAAAATTTCCCTTTTTTTCTTTCCTTTAATTTGTGAGATTATTTTAAAATAATATTTATAACCATCATCTTTATTAATATATATTAATTATTTTTATTATTTTTTCTTCATTCATTATTTTTTATATTTTGTTTATATTTTTATATTTTCTTTACTTGATTCATAAATCAATGGTTTCAGTCTTATTTTATTCTCTCATATTTTATTACCTTCTATTAATTTCTTATTTAAAATTTTAGTTATATTATTAAATTAATTTATTTAATCATTAATACTTAATATAATGTATTATAATGATTTATTATATTTTTCCTAATTTTCTTAGTAAAAAAATGAAAAATGTAATTTTTTTCATTTACTAATGCTAAACCAACTTTGATTTTTATCGCGATTTAAGAGTTGTCCCCCTTCCACCATTATTTAACCTTATTGAATTTATGTTTACGAAACACAAGGGATAATATTTTTTGTTGGCCTTTGGCACCCATTTAGATTCCCATTTCTATTTTCCCCCCAATTTTCTCCGTCCGGTGGTGGATTTCTTTATGCTTTTTAATCTTATTTTAAATTTTGTCTTAATTTTTAAATCTTGATTTTAAATCTTTATTTTTTTAAATTTAATTCTTCCGGGATTTGAGGTCAACATGACATTAGTATAGTATCGACATATTTTTTCAAAGACTAAAGGAAAAAATAAACTGTTTCTGCTCGCCCATGACTAAAATACCGGGATAATTTGCAGTTAGAAATACCCAATTGATAAAAATTATGAAATTAAATTTAAGCAGACACTCGAAATATCGTGAGACAATTAACATAACGCGTGAACAGCCATCTTCCGGACGGACAGACATAAACAGAGGCTGAAGAGAGTCCGATAAAGAAGCCTTTATAGGTCCCTGTTAGGATTTGAAACCAATGGTACAGATGTCGTTCTGATCTTCTGTAATACAAACATAAATAAATATTATGCTCTTATTTTTTTAATAATGGGCTTCTCTTTGACTAACCTTATATATATATATATATATATATATATATATAGGCTCGAAATGACGTCGTACGTAGGTAAAATATTTAAAATATTATTAGAAGCCCCTTTTAAGTAAAATTAAAAGTAGAGCACTATCGGAGAGATTAAAAATAGACATTCACTTAAAGCCGCAGTACAATGATCCAACTCTGTCGTCAAGTTCTATCGGATGTCTTGATATTTATACTCTCTGCTTTCAGTGTAAATATCACTTAATTTCTTCGTTATCACGTGACAATCTCTCGTGGCCTAAGGGAGTAAGTGAACGCTTACAGATTCAAGGTGTCTCTGTGAACCGGGTTCGCGCGCTATGACTGTCTGAGATTGTTATTTCTCTGCACTGATGAGAGCCGTAAATATTTTAAAAATTTAATTTAATATATATATATATATATATATATATCTCATTTAATTCTATACAAGACATGTCCTCATGCTGCATATACATCTGATAGACTCTTCCCGTTGCCGAGAAGTAATACTCTACTAATGACAGAAGAACAAAGTTTATGAACCTCTATAGTTTACCAATTTAAATATACATTCTTCACATTGGATTTCTTATCTGTTTCATTGTGTTACACTTCTTGCACACAAATTAGTCATCATCTCTCAACCTACTTATAATTCCACTGTACTTCCCTTACAATTTCCTTTCCACAAACTGAGCAGAGAAAGTTTCTCTTTCTGGAGGCTTTCCACCACTACAACCATTAATCATTTTGATTTTGGTAATATTAACTTTCCATAGCATTCTTCGAGGTCTTTAACTTAACAAGTAGACCTTCCATTGCTTCACAAGCACTAAATCAGCATAAAGCATCTCTTCCAGACAACACGTACAGAAAACCGTAAGACACAAATGAACAGCAACAGACTCAGTACAGATCCCTGATGTACTTTCACTTTTATATTAAAGCTGTCACTAAATATGCTGTTAATTCTTACAGGAACTGAGCATTTCTCCACATTGCTTGAACAAACTTTACCAACTATTCACTTTCTCCTAATTTACGCAAAACCCATCAGATATTTTTGTGCACTCTGTCAAACACTTTCTCCAAATCCACAAAAGTAAAATACAAGTGTTGCGGGACCAACCGTTGGGGTTAGTCGGCCTCAAAACTAAGAAAGGAGACACAGGCAAGAATATTTTTAACGGCAATGACAAAGAAGAGAGGACAAACATAGGTGAACAGTTGAAAAATGAGTATGTTTATTTACCATAAAAAATGGTAATAACAAGAAGTGATGGGAATTGAGATGACGTCACTGGAACAGGAGAAACTGGGAAAGACGGGAGTGGCGTCTCTGGTGACAGCAAACTGGGCGACAGGTGTGGTGTCGTTGGAGAGAAAAAGGCTGGAAAGATGAATGACGTAACGGGAACAAGAGAAACTGGAAAGACAGGAGTGGCGTCTCTGGTGACAGCAAACTGGACGACAGGAGTGGTGTCGTTGGCGAGAAAAAGGCTGGAAAGATGAATGATGTCACTAGAACAGGGGAACTGGAAAAGACGGGAATGGCGTCTCTGGTGACAGCTTACTGGACGACAGGAGTGGCGTCGTTGGAGAGAAAAAGGCTGGAAAGATGAATGACGTCACGGGAACAGGAGAAATTGGAAAAACGGGACTGGCATCTCTGGTGACAGTAAACTGGACGACAGGAGTGGTGTAGTTGCAGAGAAAAAGGCTGAGTAGCTGTCGATGAATGTTGCTGGCAGGAAAAAGGGGAAGAATCTTGCAGTAGTTTTCTGGGTAGCCCTGATAAGGGCTGTTGGTTAGCCCTGATAAGGGCTGTTTGAAAAAAAAGGAAAGGATATCACAGTAGTTGTGTGAGTAGCCCTGATAAGGGTTGTTTGAAAAAGGGAAAGGAGTTGGAGCTGCTGGTGCAGGAGCCATAACTGCAGGGTGCTGATGCAGTTGGAGTAGGAGAGTGCTGGTGCATGAATAAGAGCTGCAGGGTGTTGGTGCAGGAGTGAAGACTGCAGGGCGCTGGTGCAGGAGTGAAGACTGCAGGGCGCTGGTGCAGGAGAGAACTGAAGCAGGAACTGGAGATGCAGGCTGAGGCAAGTGTTGACTTCTCAGGAGGCAGGCAGCAAAAGAGTAAATCACATTATTATAATAGCCCTGAGAAGGGCTGTTTGTATCTTTGCTGCTGCTGCTGGGTCCGCGTCTCTGGCTGGGCAGGCGTCTTCTGGGAGGTCTCCTAACCCCTGGGTTGAATTGTTTTTTTCAGTCAAAAACGGGAGATTTCATGGAATTTGTGTTAAGTCACCGTTACCGGTCTTGTAGAAAGGATTAATTTCGACAAATAATTTCCGGAGAGAAAAATGCACTGAGAGAGTTACTGTTTTTTATGTCCCTTTTGTGTTTGCTCAATCTTTTTTTCAATTCACGATTCGTTTCCCCCCAAGTAAATTTGATGGCAGTTGTTGCATGGGACAGTATATAAGCCGGCATGGGATGTGGGTTTTTTTTGGAAATGTCTTGCTGTGTTTAATGTTTGTCTTATGGTTTGTGATGTGGTTTGTACTGTTGGAATGCCTAGTTTGTTAAGTGTGTTACATATGGATGTGTTATTGGAATGCGTGGGTAAGAGAAGGGGTCTGTCTATGATAGAGGTGTTTGGTGTTTGATGTTTTTGCGTGTTGTTTTTATGCTACACCTCACCACAACAAAAACCTCAGCACCGCCTCCCCTGTCTCCCACCCTAAGACAAATTCACTAACACTCCCACCCCTCCCCTTTTTCACTCACAGCCATCCACATTCATTTCACTCTCTGCCACTGACTTCTCTCAGCCCGGACCTTGGTCCAGCGCTCTCAGTAGCCACAGCTACTACTTTTTCTCATCAACCCATCATGCTAACGCAATATTTCGATGTACTTGCATGACATTTTTCTTAAAATTATCATCCTGAGGAAGTCTTACAAATAAAGACGAAACGGTAATGAATATATAAAAAAAAAATATCTCTTGGTTTTTCCTTTTTTATTTCTCATTATATATATATATATATACTTTTATTACTAAGCTATTATCGCTGGATGGAGTGTACATATTTTGTACGCTGATTATTCATATGTAGTTAAATTTGATGAATTGGTCAGTGTGGATGATCTGATGAGATCTACGATTGAAATATAATTGCATTCGTGTAGCCATTCGATTTACATAATCTTATTTTATTATTATATATACATATATACTTATATTACTTATATATTTATGTTATCACGTTGACACACCGGTTCTCATTAGATCACAAAAATTAAGTGATGTTGATCCTCGTCAGTACAAGATGGATGACCATTTTGAAATATCAAATGCTGTTTGAACAGGATACACATGCGACCGGGGATTTAATATTTCCTAGAAACTTACTCCTTCGTAGGAAGTTGGCTGGACCCGCCCAGTATGCATGCTGCACCAGGACAGGAGGGAGGATTATGTATAAAATTATATCAAAAAGCTAAGTTCAAAGTTTGAAGAATAATTCAAACTATCAGAGAAACGGGCGAAAAATTAAACTTGCTTAAATACCGCATTCAAATCTCGCCATCGGAGTAGAACTGATGCAACAAATGCAGAAGAAAGTAAGAAGAAATGAATAAAAGAAAGAAAAACAAACTGAAGGAAGGGGTCTAGGATAACAATTCTTAATTTTCCTTTGACAAAGAGATTTTTCTCGAAATATTAGGTAAAAAATATAGTAATAACCATTAATTTATTATTAAATTTGCATTGTAAAGCTTTTAATAATATATAATTATTTCTATGATACACACAATGTTTTAAGTTAAATTGTGACAGTATTGAGCGGCCCTGCAAAAGTCGGAGCCTAAAATACAGCGCTAGTGTGAATTAACCGCGAGCTTACAAGAGTTAAATACCATATGGTGTTTTTAGTATTAATAAAGTGAGAATTAGGTCGGTAACATAATTCGCTTTCTTGAGAATAGCATAAGCTTTCTCCTTTCAAGTGTCAATTTCAATCTAGATCATATCGTTTTTTTTATATTGTCAAATAGAGAAAGAATTAGGTGACAGTAAAATAAACTTTCTCCCCTCAAATGCAATATCAATGTAAAATCATATTTTTTTACCCTATTGTTTTCGCTTATGGGTAACCTTTATCCCTCATTCAAGTTGACTGAGAACTATAGGCTAAGCACGCCTTATTGTTCTCTTCGAATGAATCCCATCAGACGCTGGCAAGAAATCCGCCGCCTCCTCCCTGTGGGGTCGGCACATTCCCAATAAAAGAGAAGACAAAAACGTCTTACAGTGAGGAGTTAGAGATTAGATACGATGGTAGATTGGGCGAGGAACAGCCAGTTAGTCATGTTACACAGACAGTTTGTTAGTTAGCAAGAGAATCGGACGTAAGATCTCGTTTCTGCCCCCAACCATCAAAGATATCATGTCTGTCTGTTTACGTGCATTCTCGCCCAAGCTTAGAACAGAATTTCGCTGACAGAGGAATAAATCGCCCAGAATTACCAAGTCCGTCGATCCAACCAAAAAAAAAAAAATCCCAGAGTGAACTTTAATATTATCTAGCTGACTTGCCTTGTAACCAAATAAGTGTAATTTATTCTCTTTAATTGTTTAAAATAATTCTTCTAAGAAAACCACACAGACCAAGTCGTTACGGGCTTCATTTCTTTATTCTACTGTTTTGCATTAAATGACCCTTCACTTCACAGAGATACCGAGTTGCTGACTCCATCCCCCCCCCCCCGACGGCCACCCACTGATCTATCAAACACAACGTGGGAGTGCGGTGATTTCGGGAATGGCCTCTTTGACAATCGTGACCTTCTTCAGAGCAGCGACTTTTACACCAGCAGTATCACATGACTAACCGGCTCAGGAGCGGCCAGACTGGTGACGTCACGAGTGTGGAAGAGAAAAGGTCTTCAAATGAATACTTTTTCTTATATAATATATATAACTTTAATAAACATTGGTGAATAAATTTCAGTTATTATTTGAGATGTGTGGTGATAGAATACATTATTGACTGATTGCCGTTCAATACCACAGGTTTCGTGGATCATGTGCAACTGAGAAACTGAATAAGGCTGTCAAAACGGATCAGGTAGTTATTCAGTTTCTTAGTAACGTCTGAACGAGGAAACCCGAGGTATGGAGCGTGAATCATTCAATAATGTATAATATTGAAACAAACACATATTACATGCTTTTATTTACTGTCTTGATTCCTTCATATTATATGTACGCTATATAAACCTTTAAAATATGCATATATAAATATAATTATAACTTCTGTGGAGCGATTGAAAGTACTTGGGTAAACATCAACCACCATTACAATATCTTTTTAACCAGTTCCAACCTGATACTGATCTACAAGAGTTTGAATCGATACAAAGTGTCTATATTCTTTAATGAAACTCGCATCAATGCAAAAGAAAATGCTGCCTAAATATAAATATATATTAATGGAAATCGAGAGAGACAGTTCATTAAGAGAAAGTTGTTCCCATTTGTGAAATAATTTCAGTTGTGACAAAAGAAATGAATATTAAAAAGTAAGCGAAAAATATTTGATATTCCTAATTTTTAATTCTAAAACATCAAAGACATTTTTATCTTCAAGGACACAATAGATAAAATCTCTGGGAATATCTAGGAAAATAAATTCTCACTGATGCGCATTTCAAAAACAGATGCAACATGTGTATGAATATGACAGAGAGATGACAAGAGAAAAAGAGAGTTGGAAAAAAGAGAGAAGAGAGAGAAAGAAAAAGAGAAAAATAGAGAAAAGGGGATAGATAGAGAAAGTGAGAGAGAGAAAAGGAGAGAAAAAAGAAAGAGAGCAAAAGAGAGAGAGGGCAAAAGAGAGAGAGAGAAAGAGAGAGAGCAAAAGAGAGAGGGAAAGAGAGGGGGCAAAAGAGAAAGAGAAAGAGAGGGGCAAAAGAGAGAAAGAAAGAGAGGGGGCAAAAGAAAGAGAGGGGGGCTAAAGAGAGAGAGAAAGAGAGAGGGCAAAAGAGAGAAAGAGAGAGGGCAAAAGAGAGAAAGAGAGGGTGCAAAAGAGAGAAAGGGAGAGTGCAAAAGAGAGAGAGGGTGCAAAAGAGAGAGAGAGTGAAAGAGAGGGGGCAAGAGAGAGAGAGAGAGAAAGAGAGGAAGCAAAACAGAGGGTGCAAGAGAGAGATCAAAACAGAGGGTGCAAGAGAGAGATCAAAACAGAGGGTGCAAGAGAGAGATCAAAACAGAGGGTGCAAGAGAGAGATCAAAACAGAGGGTGCAAGAGAGAGATCAAAACAGAGGGTGCAAGAGAGAGATCAAAACAGAGGGTGCAAGAGAGAGATCAAAACAGAGGGTGCAAGAGAGAGATCAAAACAGAGGGTGCAAGAGAGAGATCAAAACAGAGGGTGCAAGAGATAGATCAAAACAGAGGGTGCAAGAGATAGATCAAAACAGAGGGTGCAAGAGATAGATCAAAACAGAGGGTGCAAGAGATAGATCAAAACAGAGGGTGCAAGAGATAGAGCAAAAGAGAGGGTGCAAGAGAGAGATCAAAACAGAGGGTGCAAGAGAGAGATCAAAACAGAGGGTGCAAGAGAGAGATCAAAACAGAGGGTGCAAGAGAGAGATCAAAACAGAGGGTGCAAGAGATAGATCAAAACAGAGGGTGCAAGAGATAGATCAAAACAGAGGGTGCAAGAGATAGATCAAAACAGAGGGTGCAAGAGATAGATCAAAACAGAGGGTGCAAGAGATAGATCAAAACAGAGGGTGCAAGAGATAGATCAAAACAGAGGGTGCAAGAGATAGAGCAAAAGAGAGGGTGCAAGAGATAGAGCAAAAAAGAGGGTGCAAAGGGATAGAGCAAAAGAGAGAGAGGGCAAAAGAGAGAAAGAGAGGCGACAAAAGAGAGAGAGAAAGAGAGGGGGCAAAAGAGAGAGAGAGAAAGAGAGGCGGCAAAAGAGAGAGAGAGAAAGAGAGGCGGCAAAAGCGAGAGAGGGGAAAAAGAGAGAGAAAGAGAGAGGGCAAAAGAGAGAGAGAAAAAGAGAGAGCAAAAGAGAGAAAGAGAGGGGGAAAAGAGAGAGAGAAAGAGAGGGGGGAAAAGAGAGAGAGAAAGAGAGGGGGCAAAAGAGAGAGAGAAAGAGAGGGGGCAAAAGAGAGAGAGAAAGAGAGGGGGCAAAAGAGAGAGAGAAAGAGAGGGGGCAAAAGAGAGAGAGAAAGAGAAAGAAAATTAAAGAAAAAGGGAAAGAGAAAAAGAGAGAGAAAAAAGAAAGAGAATATATATACACATACACATGAAAAACAAGCACATTCTGCCCCCCCCCCCACACACACATACACACGCGCACATATTAGAAGTATGAGATCAGTCTGAAAAGTAACAGGTCTGGTCTCACACGGGTACACAACATCGATTCAAATTCGAAGCAACAAGTGTATAATCCCCCCCTTCAAAGTCATCCCCCCCCTGTCAAGTGTAATGCACGTTTGTTATTTTTCTGTCACGCGTCTACGCACTGCTCCAAGAATTCTTCCGACATGACCTTCAGCTGCATCTTAACCTCCTTGATAGACTCCATTCCTTTTAAATGAAATCCCTTGACGAGCCCTCCGAAGCATGGTGCCCTATAACGTTGCATGGAGCATGATTATATGAATAAGGAGGCTGTTACAGAATGGTAATGTTTTTTTATTCATTAATCAGTGTTCATTGCTCGATTATATATATTATTATACTAAAACTGAGTTAATCAATGTTTGCTTCCCTAAGGCTTTTTTTCTTATATATTTCAATTACACAAAATACATGCTAAAATCTTCCTTGGTTTTGGGATTGAGTCATGTGTGAAAAAAAAACCTTCCATTTTTATTATTCTAATTAGCCGTAATTTGCAATTAACTCACCAAGTTGGCTTTCCTATTTATCACTCTAATTGGTGGACAAGTCAAGTATAGACCAAAATTTATTTATACCAGGTATTTGTGGATTGAAGAAAAGATTGTGAATTTTAGTAACGATACCGCGAATGGGTGGCATTTGGGAGGGGGTGTCACGCTATATGATGATATAAGTTGCTTAACTTCGGTAATCTAATGAGAACTGGTTTTTTGAACGTGATATAAGCCACAAACTGAATTTTCTTTATACATGTTTAACAGATCGATAGAAATTGATCAATAGATATGTCGTGAAATGAAAGGAGGGTGCTTGGGGTTCGTGTCTTCGTGCCAGACTGGTGTTAGTGCAAAACGAAAAATAAAACAATACGCGATTGACCTTTGAAATAGGACATGGACACACATATCACAATGTGCGTGAGCCGGTACAAGAAAAGATTCAAACGTCAAGTAATTACATGCGAGTGGAAAAAAAAGAATAAAAATAGAAATTTTCTTCTTTAACACGAGACAAATCAGACATCGAAATTATGTTCTTCAGTTTTGCCGTAGTTCAACTACAGTCCAACCAAAATTGACTTAAGTACATAGGAAAAAATATATTCGTTTATTTTACTAATACTGAGTTCAAGTGATTATTTCACTCTACACAGAAAGTCGGTATTCAACAGATGTAAAAATAGAGAACGAGGCATATAATATAGACATTGCATGCTAATAGCGTTTGCCACTCATTAAGAAAGGGTTCAGGGTTACTCTCTTTTGACTGATTGAATGGAAACATCAGACTAATTTCTTATTTAGGATGCAATGCATGCTAGGAACAAAAAGAATTGTTCACGACACCTGCCATGCAACACATGTAGGTCCTCTGAAACCAAGATCTAATCATTGTCGATCCTTTCTTTTGATGTGTTTCCCTCATCATCCAGCTTGCACCTTACATTTATGTTTACTAATGAGTCGTCACTTATCACGGCTAAAATCCACTCGAGGAAAGGGTTCATGAGACGGATGGATTGTCAGTTGAAAGACATGAGAAGACTGAAAATGATCAAAGGAATGAACAAAATTTGATTACTTATGGGGACGGTTTATGACAAGTACTTGTTGACATTAGATTTGAAGACGACCATGTTGTAGTCTACAGGGAAGTAGTTCCGAGGTAATGTGTTCCACTTCCGCTTTTGGAAATAAGCTCTGTTCATGGAAACTGTTTGATATTAAGTGCATTCTCTTTTTACGGATGGGTCATTGCTTATCAAGGCCACTCGAAGATAACGGTTAAAGAAATCGTCAGTTGGACGATGATCGCCACCACGAGAGAATCAGGACAATTGGTGGAATGGGCAGCATATTACTTAAGAGAAATTGATCATCCAAGTATTTGTTTGCTTGAACACGACAGATGGGATGTTCTAGGAAAACAACTTTGTTCATGAAAGTTCTGTTTGTTTTTCAGTACTGAAAGAGAAAAGCGAAATTTCTTTGCTATGGATGTTATACAGGGGGGGGGGGGGGATTTGAGCTCAGTCCAGCACCTACCATGAACATAACGATACAGTAGAGAGAGGCTTGCAATATATCTTCTGTGCAAAAGAGGCTGTAAGGACGAGAAGAGATCATCTCCCACTAGATCGCAAAGTTGATTTTGTACTCTGTCCACCTCCTCAGATATGACAGCAGTATTTCAGCTTAGGACATATCTGGCTCATACAGGTAGAGGATTGCGTCAGGAATGAGGTACTTTCCGGAGCAGTAGAATGATCCAACCATTTTTCCAGCAACCTTAGCAGCAGATCTGATCTAAGTCTTCCATTTCAGGTCTGGAGTGAAAGTCAGTCCTAACAGCTTATCAAAGAAAGGTGCTCTCTCGATGAGAGAGACATTCATTTCAACTGGAAAGAAGTGAGCAGCCAAGCGTTGGTGGTGAAAAGAGAGAAGCTTGGTTTTAGAAGCGTTAAAATGAACAAGCCATTTCTTTACCGATTGCACCACGTGCTCCCAGGTCAGAAGAGAATGAGCCAGAAAGATTATTAATCATCGATGCTCTTCGAAGTGCTTCCATAAATAGTTGTGTCGTCTGCATAGATGTCAATGAATGATCTCAGAATAGGATTTAGAAGATCATTTATGAAGATCAAGAAGAGGGTTGGGCCTAGAATGGATGCTTGAGGTATGCCGGCATTGATGCTATGTGCTTCAACACCTACTTTTATAATCTATCGGAGAGGAAGAAGTTGATTGTTGAGAGGACATTTCCAGATATTCCAGAGATAACTAGCTTGTGGGCCAAACTTTTTTGCCAAACCCTATTGAAGGGGAGCTTCAATAGGGTTTGGCAAAAAGGATTGACTGATCCTGTGCGATATCAGTCAGCACATCAGCTGTAGATCTTGCAGGACGAAATCCATATTGTTTGTCTCTAACAAGATTGTTTATGCTGGGCGGTTTACAACTTCTTGGTTTATAACAGATCCAAGTGACTTACTCATGATGCACAGGAGACTGATCCGTCTGCACTGGGATGCAGAGGACTGATTTCCAGTATTTTTAAATACCGGACAGACCAATGAAGTCTTCTAAGGTGATGGAAAGCATTGAAAGAAACATTCTTTGCAGCTATGGTAATAAGACGAGTTCTTGCTGTGAATGTCTTACAAGGAGGAACCGGAGATTGGAGCTCAGTTTGTGTCACCTTCCATGGAAATAGCATAAATGAAGTTAAGTATTCATCCTTCCTCACTCTATCTGTTTTGTTTGTAACTAAATCCTTAAGGATAGATAGTCTTAATATTATCGATTCATAATAGAAAATGTTCAAAGATGAAAATATTACTGTTATTTCTGATGAATAAAATGTTCGGATAAATAAATTTCTATGTTCCTCAAATGTCATCTCATCATCATCATCCTCATATTTGATTAAACGTCTGTTTTAGATGATGGCATGTTTTGGACGACTTTAAGAAATTGACTTCCAAAGTAACCTATCTCTGGCCAGATCTTTACTGATCACTGTTTCTCTCAAATCTATTTTTATCACTTCCTTCCATGTTTTCCTTGGACTTCCCCTGTGAACTGAACCTGCTACCTTCACTGTTCTACATTAATCCAAGAACTCTCATCCATTCTTTCATTGGAACCAAACCATTGAAGTCTCCTATTCTGTACATACTCTCTCAGATTTAATCTTTCTCTGGTCATCAGAACTAAGCCTCACTTTAAGACTTATATTATACATCCATCGTATCATTCTCGTATCATTTCTCTCCGTGCAACGCATATCCTCAAGCCTTACTGGCCAGGTTTCAACTTCCATACATCATCACACTGTGTATACATGCCTGATAGGCTCTCCCTTTGTTCAACAGCTATTTCGGAATTAATCAATCATATTTATGACTTACAATCATTTGCAATTGCTGACTTTGATCAGAATCAAACTGATCTCTATTTTTCAGATTTACAAAATTGCCATATTTCATCCTGTTTCTCCATCATGTTTGTATTGATGCCAATAGACTAAAAAATGATTAAAAAACTAAATAGCAACAATATATTAAGACTGATTTGAAAATTTTTCTCAGTTAACAAAATAAATAATGTATATATTTATATACTAGCAATTATTATACTAAATGTGAGTTAATCAACGTTTGTTTCCATAAGGCTCTTTCCCTATCTACTTTAATAACACGAAATACATGGTAAAATACATTTTAGTTCTGCGACTGAGTTATTTTTAAAAGAAATTATGCTTTAATTGTTCTAATTAGCCATAATGTGTAATTAAGTTAACAAGTCACCTATCTCTCTCTTTGCTATTTCTCTTACCTGTTAATTCAATCACTCTCTAATATTTCTTAATGTCGCTATGAGCATTTACAGAAAGAGCAACTCTTTTTTTCAGCATGGCCATCTAATTTACATATTCAGGTCTGTACAAACCACAAATACATATGCAAATTAGATGGCAAAATAAGCCTTTTTACTTCTATATAAGAATAATAAAGAATAATACTTATATATAATAACAAGAACATAAGTCGTGAGATTGCATACCCCTGCCTGACAACGTTAGTTGAATTTCTGTCAAAACATAAAACTTCATCGAATTTTTTATAGTTAAGTTCAAAAGTCAAAGTCATAAAATGCGGGATATCATTGGCTACAATATGGGACAAGTAGCCAGTCTCTACAATAAATAGAACCGAGTATAGTAATATAAAATATACTTATGGCAAATAAGCTACACAGAAACGTTTGTATCAGGCTAATGGCATGGATTTACATTCTAGGATCGGTTTTATAGTTAAGCATTGTTCACTCTAGTTTCTAACCAATCAGAGTCCTTGATTTTATTACACCACTCAGTACCTATTTATTTCTATCAACCAATAAATTTTCTCCTCTTTGTTTAAGAAAATATGTTGGCACTCTTCACTTCTAAATGGGTCAAACAAACAAAGGGTGCCCTTACCATGGTCCAGAAGAACTGAGTCATTTCTTCCATTGCATTATTCTTTTGTTAATTATCACAATTTAAAATGTATCTACTTTATACTTAGCTTATATACGAGGATGCTTGATAATGTGCACGAGGTTAAGAACCAAAACACCATAATAACCAAATTCTATCCATTGGTCAAATTGATTCATTATTCATTGAAGAAATCAATAATCAATAACTGATCGATTTATACTTTCTCTTTCCCTGTGCAAGGAACAGATCTAATCTCTAATACAATAATATGTGTTGTGTCTCCATTTTAATTTCTATGTTTATAAATAGCCATTATTTTGTGTGTAACACCAAAGAAAGTATTTCAGCAAACTGAACCATCAGTAGTTGCGAATTGAAGCATTAGTATTGTTTGTAATATAAACACGACAATTGCTTTTTGCCAAGTGATTAATTATAAAATTTGTAAAAAGTTGAGAACCAAAACTTGTAGATCAAACGGAAATTTTTTTGTTTCACAAGATTTACAAAAGATATATTAAAATTGAAAATAGAAGCCTTAATCAATGCAAGATTAATTAATTTTTTTTTTAACATTAATCTTATTAATGTCAGAATAAAATTCCATCATCTTAGTTGACCAGTATTGTGTCATTTAAAAAAAAATTAAAATAAACAAACTTTTGTCTTTTTTTGACATAATGTCCTTGTAATTGGTGTTATCCGTGGCGATGTCTTGGCCGTTCTGAATTCAAATTCTGGTTGTCGAACGAAAAAGCATTTGGCATGCTGGTATTTTAGAAAAATAGGTCGTGCAGTTAAAAGCATCTGTAGGTCAGAATTATTAAAATTGAAAATAGGAGCTTTTTATTAATGCAAGATTAATTAATTAATTTTTTTAAACATTACTCTTATTAATTTTGGAATGTTTGTGAGCAAGTAAAGTAAATTCTCAATTCAAATATGTACGTGTAATTTGTAGTGACAAAATATTTATGTTTTTATATGTGTGTCTATTTGTTCGCCAAGCGACACCTTGACAAGAATCGACAGCAGCAATATTTCAGGTTAATAAATAGTTACGACCAACGAGGAGGACTTCATGCAGACCAAACAATCAACAACGAACAGCAGCAGCTAACTTAAAGTATTAGTATTGATTGTAATAAGACTACAACTGTTTTTCCAAGTAACTAATTATAAAAATTGTAGGCAAGGGTGGAAGCAATACAAAAAAGGTATGCAGTCATTGTTTTGTGACATAGGCAGAAAATGTCGGCTGTCAACTTACGAACGAGAAAGACCATTCCTTAGAACAAAATCATTTGCGAACACACAAGAAGCAGCAAGCAAAGAAAAAAGAAACTGGAAAACTAGAATCTTGAGAAGATCTCCATTATTCCAGCAACTAGACTCATGAAAAGGAATTTCAAAAACTACCTGGCTAATATACCCGGTGAACAAAGTACAAGAGAGATACAAAAAAAATGAACTTAAAGTGACAGTTAGAATCTTAAAAAAGATCTCTCGGTTGGAGTCTCTGAAATAGCGGCAAAAACAAAAAGATAAGAAAATTGAAAAAAAGAAAGCATATAAATTTTTAATCCACTGATACTTTTGAAGAATCTGGTACAAAATAGACATACAGGAGGAATGGTAGCGTTTATTACTGGATCCTTGTGTGTTTCTCATACGACTTACTAGACCAGCCCTGGAAAGACAGGCTCGTCCAGAGGAACTACATTTACTTCTCTAAATAATTACAGTCGTCTGCACTGTATCATAGATTTTTTTTAGCCCTGTATCATAGATTTTGAGTTGTTTATTTGCCCTACGCAAATAAACACCTAAAAATCTATGATACAGGGCCAACACTAGGAGACAAAACTATTGCAACAAAGCAATGTATTAATTATTTTTAATTACCAAAAGAATTATCCAATTTGAATGACATTTTCATCATTTATTCAATAAATTATCTATTTTATAAGGAATACAAGTTTTAAAATTGAACATCACATCGATTTTCAAAAGTGTGGAAATTTGACGTAATTTAAGTTTAACATGTGCTCAGTAATATTATTTTAAAATAATATGTTGTTAAAGTTAAAAGTGACTATATAATTTTTTGTATCAACATTTTAAGAGGAAAAAACTAAAATTAAGGAGGTTTCCAGAACAGTTCTGAAATTATCTCATCCAGCGCCCCCCCCCCCCCCCCTCAGGCGGCAGGCCTCTTCCGGTTGGCAGGGTCGAACGGTAGGTAGCACTGGCTCACATGTTAATTTTGTTTTAAATTATTTATTTCCATTTTTCTTTCCTACAAAGTATTCATTAATGATGGCATCTTCATGGACAATTCATGGAATAACTAGGAACCATCATTATGGAAATTGGGATGTTTCACTTAGTGATAACTATGTCATGCAAAAAGAAAATTAAAGAAAAAAAGAAGATATCAAACCGACGGACGGTGGGAGGGTCCATTGGGAGGAAATAGATGATCCATTATTGTCTGCAGATGGAGGGGAAACATTTATAAAGTCCACAACACTATCACATCAAATTTGTCCACATTCAATACATTTGAATGGTGTCAAATTATAAAAAGAAAACGTGTTTTCCGGTGGATTTTTAAGATTATAGTAATAATGGTTTAGTTATTTGAGAGGAGATTTTTAAAAGTGATTGAAAAATGTTTTGGGGAGGTTGGTCAGAGACCTATTTTAAAGAGTTTTTTTTGGTAATTTTGAAAGGCTGTGTACAGGGAAGGAAAGAAAGAAACGAGAAGGTATTTCTCAACAAGATATTAAAAGAGAGAGAGAGAGGGAGAGAGAGAGAGAGGGGGGAGTTCATTTAAAGTGCATAAGTGAAACAGTAAATGTCAAAAACTGAGTGAGAAGTAAAAATAAAAAAGCAAACGGAAAAAGAAGAGAGAAAGAATGAGTAACGAAGGAGGAAGGGTGAAAGGAAAAGAAAGAGAAAGCAAGAGTGAGGTTAAAAGAAGTTAAAAACAAAAAGACTAAAGAGGCAAAAGGTAAAAGAATAGAGAGAGAGGGAGAAAGAGAGGGAGAGAGAGGGGGTTCGGTTGAAAAGAGAAAAGATGAAAGGAAAAGAAAGGAGGAAATAGAATTAAAAAGAGAAAAGATGAAAGGAAAAGAAAGAAGAAATAGAATCAAAAAGGGAAGAGATGATAGGAAAAGAAAAGTAAAAGCAAGGAGAAAAGTTAAAAGGATGAAAACAAAAATAAAAAGAAAAGAGTAAGGTTAAAAAGGGAAAGTTCAACAAGAAAATGATTAAAAATTGAAAAGATGAAAGGAAATAATGTCTGTTTACCAAATTCTAATAAACTATTTTGTCCATTGACTGACGCCATAACAAATTCCTAACCAATTGCGTTTCGCTAATTCTTTAACGAAAGGATTCACCTTTTTATTTTTACAGTTTCGGGTTTTGCCTTCTTCGTCAGTAAACTGATAACTACATTAAATCTCCTGTCTCATCCTGTTATAAAAAGAGTTTGTGTATTGCTGGAAGCATGCATTCTGTCATAAAGAAAAGGGTCCATGGATATTTGGCAACAAATCGGTGTTCAATTTGTAGTGTAGAAGCAATATCAATCATTGACAGACAATTCATACAAATATTAATTGAAATTCATTTATAGACTGTTTAAAAAACAAATAAAAAAGTGGATAGTAATGAGAGTTCAAAATGTCCATGAACGTTCCAAACAAAGAAAGAGTTGGTTTGTCTGTAGGAAGAAGTTGAGCAGACATGTTTATTTAAGCTGTTGCCATGTGATCACTACGTGCAGCAATGTCTAAGTTCGGTAAACTAGGCAGCATTGTGCATATGCATGTTTGTTTAGTCCGTAAACGTGTGGATATGCTGTTCGCCGAGGGCCGTCGACTAAAGGGCTGAGGCTAGGTTTGTGTTAGCTGCAATAAGTTTAGTAGTAATTGATTTGCAGTGTGTTGCTATGTAAATGACTAACGAGGAATTTTGGTGGCAAGTTGAGTTTCATTGTTGTGCTAGGGTGTTCGTTTATGTAGCTGGTAACTAGCAGGTGCTAGGCTCCCAGAGCGGCTTTTTCTGATTGGTTGAGGTCCGTTTTCGGTAACCAATCGAAATGGAGTATTTTGTAAAAATTAACTAATCATAATTAAGTATTTATGGAAATTATTTTGCTACTACTGTTGGAACAGGGTTCCACAGCATCCTGAATGGTTTATTTTTGTATTATGTGATCTTCATATTGAGTCGGTTTATTATTTATTAGATTAATCAGTCATCAGTCAGTCCTTAGTCGATAGGTGCAGTTTTAAAGTCACTTGTTTCTCGTTACTTGACATCCATATGCATCTGCAACTACGTCTGATACAAGGCCATATAACTCATGGACGGCGACACCGGGGGTGCTCAAGCCCCCCCCCCCACACTTTTGACTTGCCCCCCCCCACACTTTTGACTTGCCCCCCCCCCCCCACTTTACGGTCATCAATAATGAAGTTATATATGCATGTGTTTAACCGAGTCCCCCAATTTTTAGGAGAGCCCCCCCCCCCCACTTTTATAACTGTCCCGCCGGTCCTGTCTCACAGCATTATATTACATAGAGATACATTTAAGTTGTATTTTCAGATTTAAAATTTACCTAATAAACAAATGCTTCTATATACAAATGTATTGATTAAAAAATATATATCTAGATACTAGATCACATGTGACATCGGCTTTATGTTTCATTTTTCTAAAGTCTTTTGTTATGTTTGCGACTTTATCATTTCTGATTACATATGAAATATACTTTGGTGGTTTCGTTTAATATAATTATCTTTTATAAAAGAAATTAATTCATGTGTTAAATGAGGCACATGCAACATACAATGAATGACATCCAATCAATGCTGTCCATATGCTAGTGAAGTCGAAAACACATGTGCGAGTTGAAGTGTTATGATTGAAACAAAAAAGATGGCGATACTTGGTTGAAGTATTCACGGCATCAATAAAACAAATTCATACGAGGATGAGACATATTTGCAGAAATTCTATTCATCTTAATAATAACCGAAAAAAGCAGAACAGGTTTCTTACTTCAGTTTAATAGAATGAGGAAATTATGTTAATATATCAAATATCTTTAAATTTAAAAAACAGGTATCCAGTTAAAAAAAATCCTTTAGACTTATGTGAGATTCGAACTCTGGTATTGACATTGTAAAAGCTATTGCCTTAGTAATGTGTACTCTGCCTATTCCTTTTTTGTCAACCAATCACATGGCTTTATTTGCAAACGAACAGACGAACTCCAAAAGCATTATAACTAAAAGACATAAATGACAATGTTTATAGATTTGTTTATGCCATTATCAACTGGTACAGAACTCTGACTTCTGTGTAGCAAACAGAAATGTTTTTTTGTTGCACAGTCAAATCTCAACGACGATCTAAAACTCGAAAAGGAACTTTTGTTCAGAAAACACCAGAACAAAATTAACAAAATGCTCCTCTAACTGCATGAATCTTCTTCTCGTCTGTTCATGATCATCTCCATTTTCTTTCTGTCCCACTGTCATTGTATCTCGCCTTTTAAAATGAGCCCGTGTCCATGCATGCAACTTACTGATATCAACGAGAAACTCAAATATTGAGCATGCGCTTTTAACCTCTTGCAAATGGCTACCTGGCAAGCAAAGCATAATCATGTTGACACACCAGTTCTCGTTAGATGACCAAACTTAAGCAACGTTGAGCTTGGTCAGTTCAAGATAGGTGACCATTTTGGAATAGCAGGCGTTGTATGTGGGAAGACGATGACACCTCCCTGCACAAACTAATGTTGCCAACATCATCTCATGACTGGGATATAAGAATGGCTTGGAGACCGTTTGTGAATTTAATATCTCCTAGAAACGTCTTCCTTAACTCACATGCAGATGAGAGAGGAAACTGGTTGAACCCACCTAGGGTGAATGCCAAGACAAAACAAGATGAAGCATTATAGGTGGTTTAGATCCAGTAATTTTGAATATAACACTACTAAAAAGTATTGGTGTTTCATCATAATTTAAATTAAGCACTATTTTTTTTTATTAGCGCACCATTGGGTCTGTTTGAATATATTGAATATATGAAATGATTATGGATTTGTTAAATACATGCTATTTGTTATATATTACTTGGTAGTACTATGCTTTTAAATTTAAGTGTAGATATGGTTTGCCAGGTGCAATGATTTATTAGATATGATTGATAGATGATGGAATTTGCGTCAGCTTTTTTTTTAACTAATGAATCACAATTTATCAAGGCCAAAAGCCACTCGAGGATGAGGTTAAAAAGTTTAAGCCTAATACGAGGGTAGATAGTCGATTGGTTAGTTCAATCATGTGACACAGGAAATATTTGAAGTTGGATATCAGTTGCAGACTAGATTTTAGCGAAGACACATGTAATACAAGATCTTGACATATAGGGGCAGATGGTACAGTTAGAAGCAATTCTTAATTAAGGAAATGGAAAACAACTAGTTAAGTTTTTAAAATATATATATTCGTATTAATCAACATGGTACGTTTTTTTGACTGGCTTGATTCTGTTGTTGGCATTGGTCTCCCTGATTCTTTTTAGAATCTGTTGCTGACAAGAGGGACCACATGAAGGTTGCCAACATCCAGAAGTGAAAGTGGATTCCAACTTGACACACCCAGGTCGTCAGTCTGCATAGTTATCCACTTCACTACTACAACCTCCTTGTATGTATATTTGTTCAAATTGCTGTCTCCTACATACTTATATTAAATGGTGACATTATTTCCCTAAAGTAAATTCGTATGAATCAGCATGTTACAAGTTTTTTTTGACCAGTTCGATTCTGTTGTTGGCATTGGTTTTGCCGATTTTTTTCGAAATCGAGTACTTACACGAGGGACACCATGAAGCTTGCCAATAACCGAAATTGAAAGTGATGCTATGGAATGGACTGGATTCGAACTTGGCACACTCAGTCTACATCGTTACCATTAGTATTTAGCCAGGCCAGATCTGTTCTTTTTAAACTTTTGTTGAAGGCATATTGACACCGAAACGTAAGGGGCTAATGTGATAGGGGCCAGATTTATGGAAGAGCAACCTGGGTTGGGAGTTCGGTAGCAAAATATTTGCTCAAATTACATTAAATTTTTTGCATGTTGGTAAGGTTTGAGAAAACAAGGAGCAGGAAATGAATTCCATAAGCAAGTGGTCCAAGAAAAGAAAGTATCAATATAAAATTTTCCGGCATCTACAGTGAAGGGTGGGATTTTGCAGCTAGTCAGGTGGGTCAGGGTATTTACGTTGAGGGGGGGTACAAGTGTTTTAAGTTCACTGGAGCACATTCCGTGGAAGTGCTTGTAAAACAAACACAGGGATGCAACACTAGAACGACGTGACAGGGATTGCAGTTGGCAGACAGTGCGGAACCTATAAGGTTAGAAATTCCTTTTTGCATTTTTGCATCCTGTCCAAGAAGGAAAGGCTAGTGGTTGGTGTACTAGCCCAAATGTGGCTAGTGGCATTAAATAAATTTTGGTATTTGTGCTATTTTGAATCTTCGCATTCAGTGTATCTTATTTACCTGGAATCGATTGCGTTTCGAGGCAGACATAACTTTTGGTCTGTTGAGCATTATTTCTTTTTGTTACAGAATTATATTCAACAAGATGAGAAGAGAAATACTGAGTGTAAACAAACGTTGATCCCAAATAAAGGCCACTCCCTTGTGTTCTGCTAATAATACAAAGTCTTTCAATTGGTAATTCTTTGTTAAGATCCATGAGAAAACCGGTTCTTTGTTGCAAGATGTGTCAATCAATAAGCGGAAAGCAGTCATACATTAAACAACATGACTCAACAAAGGCAAATAATGTGAATCTTGACGTTGAACGAGCTAATAGTCAATATAACACATTGCAATAAAATACAATTCAATTCAATTGAAATTATACAAGTTAAAGCAAAGCAAACGTAAAGCAAAAGCATAAGTCAACGAAAGGAAATAAAATAAAGTAACTATCGGGAACCGTGCACACTGCACAGGCGTTGCTCAGGAAAAATCAAAGAAGCCAAGAAACTTATTTTATTTACCTCTCCAGGAGGGGTTAGACACAAGGTTTAGGTGAAAAGCCAGTGCACTAGGATTAGTGCACTCTGGCCTACAAAAAATGCCCGAGCAGTCCCGTCGGCATTCCCTGGTAGGAGCACCCCGGGCGATTGGCGATAAACTCCTTCTCAAAGAGAAGGTAAAGCCTGGGAGGGTGGACCCCCTGAGACTGAACAGGACCATACTTCACCCTGACAGCAACAAAGTCACTGTCGGACTGACTGTCAAGGACAAATGCCCAACTGGTTCAAGCAGAAATAAGTTGGTTCAACTTATGTTTCCATCTCTGAACCCTATATAAATAGTTTTGCTTAACTTAGCCATGAATACTAATTGCTGTGTTCTGTAAGTATTAAACTTATAAATAATAATGAACATCTAAACGTTCATAGTATTTCATATGAAAGAGCATCTTCGCAGCAATGTACGTATGTAGAGACAAGGAAGATTTAGGGCATTTATAACGACAGCTAACAAAACGAGAAAGGGGTAAAAAAACTAATAGGCAACAAATAAATGTTGCCAAAGGCAAGATAAGGTACTCTTCTACTAATCTGGATCAGTTTATTTGTGTTTTAACTTAATATAAAGTGGGTTTTTTTCAGTTAGAACGAAAAAAAATGGCTGTTTATGAGTCCAGCACGGAAATTCATGATAATTGGTGAAAAATCGAAAAGTAAGCAAATTAGTGTTACAAACACATCAAATAAATGTCACCAATCGTGGGAAAACAATGTTTTACCAGTATTTTGCTTAATTTTCGTTTTTTTGAGCGATTATTGAAACTCTGTCATTTCAGTCATTTTTTTTTTTTCGTTCTAACTGAACAGGTGGACACCAGGTTTGTTTTGAAAAAAACAAAAACTCTTTAAAATAAGTTAAAACATAAATAAACTTATCCAGGTTAGTAGAAGAGTAACTTATCTTGCCTTTTGTAACATTTATTTGTTGCCTATTTGTTTTTATGACCACTTTTTCGTTCTGTTAGCTGTCGTTATAAATGACTAAGATTTATTTTTTGGAGAAGTTAATAATCGTGTCTATACACAACCACTAGAAGGAAGTTCATATTCGATGTGAATGAAAAAAATTAAAGAAAATACATGTTCTTTATTAACATTATTGCTAACCATAAGTTCAAGTGGCAATACAGAAAACAAAAACATGAAAATGGTGTGTGTGCAGTGAGCATAATCGTTATGGTACCTTACCTATAATAGACTTTTTACTCTTCCATTCACCATAAATACTTAGAGCACCTGCTCCTAAGTGTTGAATTAACTTCAGTTTTCGGACTGGGTAACATCTGTCAACGATTCGTTCTCGACAGTCGGTCCGGCAGAGATAGGTGGCCTTTTATCTGTCGGGCCAGCGAGAACAGCAACAATAAGCTGAAGAAAGCCAGCGAGAACAGCAACAATAAGCTGACGAAAAGTTTCAAAACCTTCTACTAGAACAAAAAAAAGAAGCCGACGAAAAATTACTAGAACAAAATAAAAAATCGAAGGATTACTATGAGCAATGTCGAACAAGGGTCAAAGTAAGGAAGACGATAATGCTTTTTTTTCAGAATGAGTTTGGACTTCAATTGACCATTTCACTTAATCCCTAGACGAGGATAAAACCTTTTCTTCATATTTTAGAAAATATACGGATCTATACAAAATAGATTGTGAAAATTGGGCAGACTCTAAAAAGGTTCGCATACTGCTCCGAAAATTAGGCACCACCAAACATACCAAGTTTATGGACTTCATTTTGCCCCGAGAAACGAACAATTTGACTTTTGCTGAAACTGTTAATTTTTTAACTGAATTATATAGCCCCAAGACTTCTTTATTTCACAAATGCTGGAAGTGTTTCAACCTGGTAAAAAAAAAAACAACGAAGATCATTCAATATTCGTATTAATCGTCAATAAACACTGACGATTTCAAATTAGCCGAACTTAGTACTGATAACTTTAAATGCTTAATTTTCGTACAACGATTGGTATCAGGAAAAGACGCTAGAATCAGGCGAAGAGTTCTAAATAAATTAAAAAGTGAACCGAATTTAACACAAATTAGACTGCCAGAGATTTGTATGTGTTAAACAGGATTCGAAGGAATTGAAGAGTCAGGTACACATTAGAAAAGTACATAAAAAATCGAAATTCGACTCTTCCTCAAAACAATTCAAAACAACAAAAAAAGAAGATTTTCACGCCTCTACACAAACAAGCCAGCCCTATAAAAAACAGGATAAATTACTGCCGCGCCCGTGTTTTTGATGTGGAAGCCTGCATTAGGTAACAAAACCGGTCTAAATTGTAAAAAAGTCGGACACAAAAGTTCATATTGCAGAACGAATAAAGGAAATAAAACTCGGGTTAAATCCACAAAAACGAACGAACATGGCGGCAGAATTATAAGAAAATGTGTTCAGGTTTAAATCCTAAATAAAAACGTAAAATTACAATTGGATTCTAGGTCAGACGTGTCGATTATCAACATGCATACATGGAGAAGATTGGGAAAACCGACCATGCTAAGAACCAATCAAATAGCTCGCACGGTGACTGGTGAAAAAATAAAATTCGAGGGTGAAATAATTACAAATACGAAAGAAATTTAAAATGTTCATACTAAAAAACACATAATTTATTTGGCACAGACCTATTGTAGTCATTCAATTTCTGTGAGTTACCAACTAAGATTTTAACCAGAAAATAAGAAACTGACGATCGAGTCAGAAAAACGAAAAAAGGAATTTGTTTCAACCATTAAAAATCGTATGAAATAGACTCAAAATAAATTGTCGGCAGAAATTAAATCACATAAAAAAAAAAATTCACATTAAAAAAGCGAACACCAAACTGAAAGAAATGAAGTCAAATTCTTTGGATAACTAGTTGAAGGTTAAAGAGAATGAATTCATGGTTTTAGAGCTGGAATCGTTAAAGTTTCAACTCAAATGTTTTCAGAAGTGTTTAAGACTATGAAAGATAAGATGACGCAAAACATTTACGCAAAATAAATTGTCGGCAGAAATTAAAGCATATAAGGACACAAAATTCATGCTGCAAATAGCTGACACTAAACTGAAAGAATTTAAGTCACATTCTTTGGGTAACCAATTGAAGGTTAAAGAAAGTGAATTCATGATTCCAGAGCTGGAATCGTTAAAGTTTCAACTCAAATGTTTTCAGAAGTGTTAAAGACTATGAAAGATAAGATGACTTGTCTTGAAGTTGAATGCCGAAGCAAAGACGACATCTTTTCCAAGTTTAAAGATGTGCTCCAAAATCAGAAGCCTAGAATTAAAAAACTGGAAGATATCAAATCTGAATTTGATAGAGCCCATCAGTTCTCTCATAAGAGACACATAAACCAAAAAGGAAACGATTAGATGATTCCCAAGGAGGTAAGGCTTGGGAGGGGGTGTTATGGTACTTTATCTATAACGGACTTTGGACTCTTCCATTCACCATAAATACTGGGAGCACCTGCTCCTCAGTGTTGAATCAACCCCAGTCTATACTGGCAGTCAAAACTGACGTATCACCACTCTTGTTTCTCTGTTGTATTATATTTTCTTCAATAGACTTATTTTACCTAAACTCCAAGTTCGTGTTTTCATTTCGGCCCCTGTACAGAGCCACAACAATAACGAACCCAGTAAAAGTCAATTTTGAGTCTGAGGGACCGTTAAAGGTAGCTTTCATCCCAAAATATCATGGTTGGTCTCGGCGGCAATCCTTTACGGATGAAAGCACCTCAGTCGATAAGCAATACACCTATTCCCCTTCGAAACGAAGTCGTAATGCCTTAGAGGATGACTTCTCATTACCTTATTACAGAACAACATATTCTAAGTAAATCAATGCATTTTTTAAAACAAAGTGTACGTATTTTAAAGTAGCTGGAGAAGTAACTATATCCAAATATGTTTCTTAAATCTTCAAAGGATTTCGTAAAGAATTTCTGTGGAACTATTATGTGATAATTTATTTGTCTGTCTGTAAGTGTGTATGTATTTTTCTTGTTTGTTTTCTGGAGAAGTTATTTTGATTCATAAACTATAAATTATCAAGTCAAATAAACATTCAAGGATAAAGGTCAATGAGATGGACAGATCAATGATTGAATGATGATGAATACTATGAAAGGATTTAAAATCTCCACATATTACCCAGTCAAAATAACAGCCGACTGAAAAAATAACAATTCTTCCCCCTTTGTCAGAAATATCACTCACAGAGTGTAAGGACTAAAGGACAAAAGACTCCTTGACCTTTTGGCTAAGATCAAGTGTGGTATCTGTTCTGATACTACACGTTATCCGTTCTGTCCTAGGTCAGTGAGGGAGAGAGATCTTTCTAGACTAAGGCAATTTAGATTTTTGTCCGAATCCAGAGTGCCCTTTTCTGGAGAGCTGGATTAACCACATAAAAAACCGCCTTCGTGTCTAACTCTGCCCTTGTGGGGAGGTAAGTAAATAGGGACTAAAAGGACAAATATATGAGGGGGGAGCAGCTGACAAAAGTAAACCCATTTTATACTCTCCATCAGTATGGGTCGCCGTTGACTCTCATGGAGTTTATCCACTCTTTGAGAGCTCGCTTTTAGTGTTCCTAGGTGTCCAAAGACTCACTTCATTGGACAAGCCAAAACCTGCCTGAGCTTAGTCGCCGGCAGCTCCACAATAGAACAGATAGTAATAGTTTACATGGTACGACGCATCTTAAAAGTATCTGTTCATGTTAATACGTAAAAGGTTCAGTGATCATTAATCACCATTAGTTTATTTCAAATAGAAAACAATTCTCACTAGAATATCAAAAATTCCACAAACGTGCAAGCGAAAGTACAAGTCTATTATTTAGAATTAAATAATGGCCGAAAGGGATATTTTCATGGATCTGGTATGTGAAGTCGGCTTTATCCTGACCTCTCGATTACCACTTACTCATCACTGTCTCTCCTCTGGTTTCGAAGAGCGGAACTGGTGAGGTCAAGTTTTTCCTCAAATCGAATATTGATAGGCCACCACAAATAAACCTTTTCATCGAGTCACAATGGCCTCCCAAGTCAGAACCATCAAATATATCCAACAATGATTACCTTACCACAAGAAGCTGCAACAGACATGCATGGCAAGACTTGTAAATCTATAGATATTCTAATTTCCCTCTGCCAAATGTTCTGGTTCTGTCAACCATTTCCAGGATCAGCATGCCCCAATAAGCAAATTACTTCTGTCTGAATAGTTCCACTTTTGATAGAAGAACCATGCTGAGTGCCAGGAGGGAATAGAGAGGAATTGGTTACATTCTTGGATTATGAAATATATTGTTAAGATAGAATAGTTGATGAATAGAATATCATTAAAAGTCTTTGGCTGTGGTTAGGGTTTTCTCCAAGACAATTCAAAAGAAAAAAAAGTAACGTAGAGAGAGAAAGAAAAGAGAGAGAGTGAGAGAGAAAGAAAAGAGAGAGAGTGAGAGAGAAAGAAAAGAGAGAGAGAGAGAAAGAAAGAAAAGAGAGAGAGAGAGAAAGAAAGAAGAGAGAGAGAGAGAAAGAAAGAAAGAAAAGAGAGAGAGAGAAAGAAAGAAAAGAGAGAAAAGCAGAGTCAGGGAAAAGCAGAGAGAAAGGGAAAAGAAGGAGAGAGATAAAAAGAGAGAGAAGAGAGAGAGAAGAAGAGAGAGAGAGAAGAAGAGAGAGAGAAGAAGAGAGAGAGGAGAAGAGAGAGAAGAGAAGAGAGAGAGGGAGAAAAGAAAGCGGAATTGAGGGAGAAAAAGAAAGAGAAAGTGAGGGAGAAAAAAGTGAGAGAGACAGTAAAGAGAGAGAGAGATATAAAAGAGAGAGAGAGAGAGAAAAAAAGGGAGAGAGATAGAAAAGAAGAGAGTGAGCGGCAAATGAGGAAGGAGAAATAAATGGAGGGAATGTAATTAAAAATATGAAATTAAAGAGAAAGATTGAAAACCGTCAGAAAGAAGTAAAGAGTTCGATGAATAGAAATGATTGACGCTGACAGATGCAGAAAACACACAAACTGTGATCTGTTATATTATTGGTCAAAGCTAATGACAAAAGAAAAGTGTTCGCATGATGAAATAAAATGAAACAAAGTATTAAATGGACAGATGAACAAAGCAAGATATATATCGATGGATAGCTAGAAAGATAGTCCCAAATAGCTATGAATAAACAAAGAAAACCACAAAGTGAAAAATGAGACTTATGCAACTTTTTTTAAACCATGCGGCTTCTTAGTCAGGTATTCAAAGACGGCACCCATGTCAGGTGGTCCCTCTTTCGAATGCATGGGTTCGTATCTTGTACGAGTCTCATTTTGATGTGGAAAGTAGAAGTGTTGTTAAATTATATATATATATATAAAGGATATACATGATCTTTGATGTAACACAAAACATACAGTAGACTGAGGTTTTATAGTTTATTTATTTCATAAGTTGTGGACCACCAATTTGCAGGAGGTTCGAGCAGGAATGTTCTTTCTGAAGATTTATCTCAACACTGCACTCATCAGCAGGTGGGGGTAGGGAGCTTGATTTGTCCTTTCTAACTTTTCACCATTTTGTAAAAGAGCTTAGATTATCTAATTCTTATGTGACATCACAGTCGCATGTGTAACTCCCTTTAACTTTCAGGGTATTACACATCATGCACACACACACTATCTAACATATCAACTTTAAAAGTAATTTGTTTTTGTCATAAACCTTCCCTATAAGGGTTTACAGTTTGCCCATTCCATTTATCATTTTCAATCAACTGACTTTGGCTAGGAGCAAAGTGTAGTATCTGTTCAGATACTACACTTCATCTTTTTTGTCCTTAGTCAGTGAAGGAGAAATCTTTCTAGACTGAAGCAATTTTTATTTTTATTTTTGTTCTAATCCAGAGTGCCCCTTTTTGGGCAGCTGAACTATCGCCACATTAAAAACCAGTCTTGTGTCTAACTTTGCCTTCGTGGGGAGGCAAGTAAATAGGGACAATCCATCCATCTCATTAACCCTTATTAAGGCCAAAAGTCACTCGAGGATAAATGGTGCTTCCTAAGTAAAAAAACAAAGATAATATCTACAATCTGCAATCTTTTTGGCAAAATTATTTTTTTTAGTGTTTTAACATTTTTATTTATCCTTGAAAATGAACCAGGAAGGTTGACAAGTTTACCCCATCGATATGAATTCGGAGAAATTTCTGTACAACTTTGATCTGGAAACTAGACAAAAGCATGAATTTTCGAATTTGCACTCTCACTGGTGGAATTTAGTAATAATTTTGAAAAGAAAGACCTAAAAATCTAATAAAGACACAATGTATATTATATTCAACATAACATGCTTGAAAGAATGAATTCTACCTAATTTGGGAGCCTACAGAACAGGAGACTTCGTTGGTTTCGCCACTTTGAAAGAATGGATAAGAGTTCTTTCATCAATATACATGCAACAGTTGAGGAGCAGGGTCAGTTGGAGCGGAAAACAAGTGATAAGAATGGATTTGAGAGAAAGAGGTATAAATAAAGACCTGCCCAGAGACAGGTTAGTTTAGAAGTCAATTTCTAAAAGCCTCCCAACAAATGCTAGCATGTAAAACAAACGTTATAATAATGATGACGATGATGATCTTTATCCTGTTCTTTGTTTTATTGCACGAATTGACAGATATCTGTACTTACAGACATTTGGTGAAAGGAGCAAAGTGTAGTACTTGTTCTGATACTACACTTAATCTTTTCTGTCCTCATTCAGTGAATGAGAAATCCTTTTAAACTGAAACAATTTTTATGTTTGTCACAATCAAAAGGAAGCGTATTTTTACCCACAGTAAAAAACTGGCCTTGTGTCTAACTCTGCCCATAATAACAAGAGGCTCAGCTAATTTATAGCTATAGCCATTAATGTTTGCAAATGTGTAGCCATTAATGTTTACATGAATAAAGATTTACACTAAACCATAAGGACTTTCTTCCTATATACTTTCACTAAAAGAATACACGTCCCAGGATAAGTCAAATTAATTTCCCGAACATAACAGGTTTGAACCACTTTTATGCCATCTTATGAAGAGTAAAATCAAGATATAATGCTACAAAACCTTATGTCTAGAATCCTGATTCCAATTTTGATCGTAATCGATTACATAAGCATGATTTTAGAAAATATCTCAAATTTAAGGATTAAGCTTAAGGGGTCTTAAGAAATTAAATTCAAAGAATCTTGATTAATTGGTGTGTAATGACTATGGATCAAATTTATTGCAAATCTTATATATTTCCATTTTCAAATAGGAAGTCGTATCCATATTATGCTTCCTAAAACCCTTTAAAATACTCCAAAGAAGCTGAAATTTGAGGAATATTTATTAATTGATGTCTAATCCTTATTGTTAAAATCTCATAAAAACTCAGAGGTATCTGAATTTTTATGAAGGGCTTCCACCCTCTTTTATCACCGTTGCATAAAACTAAATTAAATTAAATATAGCCCGCATTACTCACCGTTCCGTCTAGCAACTGTACTCCAAAATTCATAATGATCGGTTAATTAGTTTAGAAGTGAATTATGTATAGACAAATATATAAACATATATGCATACCAATCTTATATATAAGTTTTCGGTTTTGAATCCCGTTCGGCCTAGCCGCACTGATGAGTCACAGAGACGACAAAACACATATCTGTGGATTACTATATTATATATGTATATGCTCCCCTACAGGTGGAGCACTCTGGTGAAGAAAAATAATGATTTCCACTTTGTATTGAGGCAATGCTCTCCTGTAAAAATAATTGAATACTTTTCAATGATGAGTATCGTAAATAAAAACAAATAAATAAATGACATCCTTTATAATGCAGCGCATTTGGCATGATTGTAACAAGGTTTGCTCATGGGCCAGGAGACGAGTTTTCAATCCTCGGTCGAGTCATACCAAAGACTTAAAAAAAAATGGTACTTGATGCCCATTGTTAAACACTCAACATTATAAGGTGAGGATCAAAGGTAAGTGGGTAATCTTGTGAAAGTAGTGACGCCTTTCCCTACACCTTGGTGCAGTAGCTAATGAAAAGGGAGCCTTCGGGTCGCCCTCGACTACGGTTGACCACTCTACATTTTTTTATAATCTGATATAATTTTTCCTACTACAACTTGGAGGTTCTTGGCTCAATAGATATAGCGCCGGACATCAGTCATTGGTTCCGAATCTCTCTAGGTTTAGCCGCACTAATGTCGTAGAGATGACGAAACACGTGACTGTAGATTACTATATATTATATATATATATATATGTGTATATATATATATATATATATATATATATATATATATATATATATATATATATATATATATATGTATGTATGTGCATCAGAGAGAGAGAGAGAGAGAGAGAGAACACAAAGAAAAAGTTGTATTAAATGAAAATAAAAAGATTGCTGGGAGGAGTTTTGTCCTTGCTATTGATTGGTCACAAGCTACTATGCCCCCCCCCCCCGCCGTCTGACCTAACACATATAGATCGACTTCCTTCCTTCCATTGTTGAATTTATTTCGTGCGTCTGATATTGTTCTCTTTATAAACTTAGTTTTGAAAGTCCACGTTGTCAGTGGACAATGATAAATGGTAACCAACAGGTTGGTTCATCCGTTAATAATGCAATACCTATAATGAATTGAGTGGAACTTTTGTTCATTTGTCGACAATATGGCAGATATGATTAGCTTTGCTAGAAAGAAGATGGAAGGAGAAAGGATATGGAGATGACGAGTGGAATTCTGGGAAGGATTAAGGTGTAGGAAGGAAGGAAATGTGAAGAGGGAAAGCAAAAGAATGGAGGGAAAGTAAAAGGTTATCCTAAGAAAGGGGAAAGGAACGAGTTTAAAGAATCAAAGAAAGGTAGCTAACAGAACAGGAAATAGATGTAGTATCTAACATATAAAATTGTCTGGTCGGATTTTAAAAGGCTAACTCAAATAGAATTTTTATTTGACTGTTGTAAAATGAAAGGTTAGCATTGGTTAGTGGCTAGTCTAGCTTATATAGCTATTCTTAGAGTTAATTATATCGGTCCTTTCTTGCACTTATGCTAATTCGTCAGATTAATTTATCAGTATCAATGCACGGACAAATCAAACTTTGCTTTTGACGAGTCAACTTTTTATTTTTTTTATCGTTATACCATGTTATTGGCAATAAAATAACATACTTTTTATTTAAAAATATATTTAGTCTGTCCTAGACGACTGATAGTATGAAACATTTTAAAATAACTTAAAAATAGAAATCAGCAAGGAGGATAACTCATTTTTAAATTGATAAATAAAATAGAAGTTATGTACCTTGAATTTAAAAATGTGCAAACAAATAAAAATCAAAAATTAAAACAACACCGGCTACTGGGAAATAAAGAAAGGATATTTGAAGACTGAAAGAAGGAAGTAATGAGTTTAAAGAATGAATGAAAATGGGTAGTTAACAAAAAAAGGTGAGAGAAAGAGGGGTTAGAGGAAAGAGATGTTTGAATAATGAAAGTCAGAAGGTAAAAGAAAAAAAGGAATAAAAGATGGTATAATTTTGAAGAATGAAAGAAAAGGAAGATATATATTATTAGAAAGAAAGGAGGAAGAAATAAAATTATGAAAAATTTCAGGAGTTCGAGCAGGGAGGGTGTTCGAGCAGGGATGATGAAGTGCGAACAGGGATGAAACATTCGGTAGGCATCAGAAAAGGAGAAAGAAAATAATATTATAGAAAAGAAAGAATAAATTAGTAAAGTTGAAGAATGGAAGTAAGAAGAACTGTAACAAGGAAAATAAAACTTTATCAGAAAGGAATAAGTTGTAAGAACGAAAGAATGAAAAGGGGGCAGCTAATAGAAAAAGAGATTGACATAAGAAAAAAGAAAAGAATAAGTTTGAAGATTGAATGAATGAAAGAAGGTCAAAATGAAAGGAAGTGATAAATAAATGAAAGAATGAATAGGTTTGAAGAATTAAAGACTACAAGAAAGATGTAGCAGAGCAAAAAAAACAAAAAAAAAACGGAATACGTTTGAAGAATAACAGAAGAATATATAATAATACTAGTTATCGCTACTTCGCTACTTGAAATACTTGAAACATTGATTAAAAAAAACCATTTCATTCATAACTTTGTTGTAAACCCGAAATGAAACATTAACATTTCAGTAATTTGGATAAAATTTTATTTATCTTTTATATGTGATCATAAAGAAAGGAAGAAATCAGTTTTCCTTTTCACTTGCAATTTAGAGATAGATCGCAACTTAGGGACCCTCTAAAAAAAAGGAAAATTTGAACACAAATGCTAAATATTTGTCCAGAAAATAAAACAATATTGCCAGACATAAGTATTTGTTATATTAAAATCAAAACAGTCATTTGGTTAAAAAGACAAACAATGAAAAATAGTTAATTAATAAAATGTCTTTTTAAAAACCAATATGCAAATTAGTTAACTTTGTGACTGATATGGTATATACATAAGCAGAATATAAAAAAAATATGGTGCGTCTATTGTGTAGAATTGAATTAATTTGAAATAGGGTGTTTTAACTTTACTGTTAGTGCAGGAAGGGAGCCCAACTTTCACATTTATTCATTTAGATATCTCTAACTTTTGTACAAGAATCAACTTAAATAAATTAACAACATAATTCATACAAATGAATCAAATACGTTTTATTTATAAAACGTCAGAAAGTATAGAAGATTTAAAAGTTTGTACAACGGTAAAGTGAGTTCAGAAATATTTTGGTTGAAATATTTTCAGCATGTGTTAAGTTCCTACTAATGTGTGAGTATGAGCAGTTCCGTGTTTGTATGTCTCTCCCACGTGTTGATTTAAGTAGTGCTCATCTGAGGTGGAGTGTGTACACATTGTTCATTAGAAGAAACAAATGGATAAGCCAAGTGAAGCAAGGGCGGTAGCACTTGATATATACAAGGTCTGGCATGAAAATTAATTTATATGGTATTACTGGATGAATATTTAATATAATCATATCCTTCTTAGCAAAAAAAAAAATGAAAAAATAGTCGGGCCGTTCTTGATAGCCGTAGATCAAAGCATCACATAAATATGGGTGTGCCCCAGGTTTCGATACTGTGACTTTTATTATTCCTGATTTTCACAAACGACCTCCCTGACCCAAACGCGTCCGAGATGGGTATATTTGATAATAACACCACGCTCTATTCTCGACATGCGGGCAAATCGAACGCACGCATATCCAAGGCAATGGCTGAATCATTAGAAAATGAGCTACAGTATGTAGTAGAAGTGGAGCAAAAATGGATTGCTATCAAGACGACGCTTTTTTTTAACAATTATAATAAGAAACTATTCCAACTACCGATTGCCATGTCTGATAACACCATTCCCTAAAGTCTAACGTTCAAACTCTTCGACCTAACATTCAAAGGTAACATGAATCGGAATAAATACATAGAAGATACTGCCAAGTTTGCTGCAAAGAAGGGGGCTCTCTCTAAAGAGATAGAAAACTTCTTACACCTGCCAGTATCCTAGATCTCTATAAAGCCATCATTCGCCCATGCATGGGGTATTGTTGACACATCTGTGCTGGTCACCAACCACTAGTCTCTTCCTCTTGGACAGGGTGCAAAAACACAGGAAACTTCGTTGGTTTGGTCGCATTGAAAAAATTGATGGAACTTTTGAGGATAGTAGATAAAGAACAGTTGAGGTAGCAGGATCAGTTTGCAAGGTAAGGCCAAGGAAATATGAGATAAAATGATGAAAATGGATTTGAGAGAAAGAGATATAAATAAAGACCTGGTTAGTTAGAAAGTCAATCTTTAAAAGCCGTTCAACACATGCCAGTGTGTTATCAAACGTTATACCGAATATGATGATGATGATGATGATGATGATGATTGTTGAATCAACATAGACAGGTGTAAGAGAATTACATAGATAGCCAAGACTTGTTCACTTAATAATAAATTATGGCGAATTAGAACAATTAAAACAGATTTTCTTTTCAAACATAACTCAATTCCAGAACTAAAGTATATTTTAGCATCTATTTTGTATTATCTCTATATAAAGTTAAGTATGTGTATATATGACAGAGTGCCAGGACACTGCAGAGAATTTTGGGGGATGAAATTGCTAGTATGTATTTGGGAACTTGCACTGGGAGAATTAAAATTATTGTTCATACGAATTATGAGATCGAGTTAGCATTACCGGGGATTGTTTATATTTCTGGGCTCTGGTGAAACATTGTTTTTTGCTGATTGGCAAGTGGGACCCAACTAGAGGTCAAGAGCCAGCTCAAAACTTTGAGTTGCCATAAGTTGACAAATGTTGAAGTTAGAAGCATTGAGTGTATGAGAAATCTGGAATATTAGAGCAAGGCAAGTGTTTAACAATGAAAGTCCAGCTTCCGGCGACCAATCGGATCGCTTACTGGCTGAAGCAAGTAGAATTCACTGAGACACCACGAAGCGACTTTGCCTGGATATATAAAGTGCGACAGAGCACGAATTTAGCAGAGAGAGTGCAAGAGTTGAGAAATTGAGATTAGAAGTTAGAACTGACGAGTAGAGGTTCAGTTTAGTTGGGAGAATTGCCATTTGTCCTCTTCGAGTGAATTACTTTTCTAAAGCTTGGAAAAGAAAAGCCTTTCACGTTGGTGATCCATTAATTGGCGTGTTGCAAAGTCGAAATAGAAATCTCCAAGCTACATGCTGAACCAAAGGAAATTAACCACCACTCACTAACCACGAAAGACTTTGTGTTCCTGCAAATACCAGTTTCAAGGAAATATACATATTCTTATCTTCAAACAAAATCAAGAATTTTGTTGTTAATTCACCGGGCTTCCTGTTTGAACTAGTGTTTGTTTTTTCACATGTACTATTCTTCCCTTAGTTGGTGAGCCACCCCAGACAATGCCGGACCATATCTCCTGATCAAATAAGCACAACATTGGAGAGGTGCTGTCCAGTCAACAAAGACGTTTAAACCCCACCTGACTTCTTCAGGAGGGCGGACTTCATCAGCGCTGGTGTCCCATGAAGACAATCCAAATAGTCAGCTACGCCACATCAACTAACAACCTGAGATACAAGAGAAAGTGTATAAGTATGAGGGCGACAGTAACTGGTTGGGAGAACTGGGTCACAAATATGCTTATATATTTCTATGTATAGAATTTACTCCTAAACTACTTAACAGATCATTATGAATTTTGGAACATAGCTGCTAGGTGTAACGATAGATAATGTGAGCTATATTTAGTTTAATTTAGTTTCATGCAAAGGGAGCAAAATGGTGGTAGAAACCGGTCGTGAAAATTCAGATACCTTCGATTTCTGTGAAATTTTTACAATAGATATTAGACATCAATTAAGAAATATTCCCTAAATTTAAGATTCTTTAGAGTATTTTAAAGGGTTATTAGGGACCACAATATGGGAAAAACCTCCTATTTGAAAATTCAAATATTTCAGATTTGCATTTCATTTTAACCATGATCATTAAACACTAAGCAATATTCCATAAATTTACATTTCTTCTTAAGACACCTTAATCTTAAATTTTAAAAATTTTATAGAATCAAATCATGTAATGGATTTTGATCAAAATTGGAATAAGGATTATAGAAATAAGATTTAGTATCATTATATCTTGATTGTACTATTCATAAGTGTTGTGGACCTGTTTAGGGTCCAGAATGAAAACACGAACGTGTGGTTTAGCAAAACAAGTATATTGAAGAAAATATAATAAAACAGAGAAACAAGAGTGGTGATACGTCAGTCTTGACTGCCAGTATAGACTGTAGTAATGACGAAGGTCGCAAATCACTGTCAACTTTCAAAGCAGCTCTCACTGTTCGTTACGTGCACTTGCTTCACACCAACTCGCATGAGACGGTACGAGACCCGCTTTTATATACCGAGGCACACCTAATTTGCATGTAAATGCAGCGAGACTCAGCGTGAACCGCATGCTACAAAGGCTCACGGACGCCATGTTGGATTTCCTTCTTTCATCCGCGCACAGGATAAACAAACGCAAGGACGCTTCGTAGGTAAGCCCCCCTCATGTTCCCTACATAGACTGGGGTTGTTCAACACTGAGAAACATGCTTCCAGTGTTTATTGAGAATAGAAGAGTCCAAATGTTCGTTATTGATAAAGTACCATAATAACCCCCTCCCAAGCCTTACTTCCTAAGGAGTCATAGTATCTTTTCCTTTTTAGATTGACGCTATTCTGAGGTTGCTTGAGGTAACTGTATGTTAAAAATGTTGTATCTGGTAACCATAACTTCTTCCTGAGTAGTGCTGTCGGTGTCTTCTGATAATCGTTCCCTAATTTGGTGTATGTGTCTCTTATGAGAGAACTGATGGCCTCTATCAAATTCAGATCTGATATTTTCGATTTTTTTTAGTTCTAGATGTCTAAATTTTTTGCACATCTTTAAAATATGAAGAAAATGTTTTTTTCGGCATTCAACTTCAAGACAAGTCATCTTATCTTTCATAGTCTTTAACACTTCTGAAAACATTTGAGTTGAAACTTTAACGATTCCAGCTCTAAAACCATGAATTCATTCTCTTTAACTTTCAACTAGTTATCCAAAGAATTTGACTTCATTTCTTTCAGTTTGGTGTTCGCTTTTTCAATGTGAATTTTTTTTATTTATGTGATTTAATTTCTGCCGACAATTTATTTTGAGGCTATTTCATACGATTTTTAATGGTTAAAACAAATTCCTTTTTTTGTTTTTCTGACTCGATCAACGGAGTTTTTATTTTCTGGCTAAAAATCTTAGTTGGTAACCCACAGAAATTGAATGGCTGCAATAGGTCTGTGCCAAATAAATTATTTGTGTTTTTAGTATGAACAGTTTAGCTTTTTTCGTAGTTCTGTTAAAAGTAATGTGAGTAATTATTTCACCCTAAAAATTAAAGTTTTCACCAGTCACTGTTCTAGCAATTTGATTGGTTCTGAGCATAGTTGGTTTCCTCAACCTTCTCCATGTATGCATGCTGATAATTGACACGTCTAAACTACAATCGAGTTATAATTTTACGTTTTTAGTTAGGATTTTAACCTGAACATATTTTCTTATAATTCTGCCACCATGTTTGTTCGCTTTTGTGGATTTAACCCGAGTTTTATTTCCTTCATTCATTCTGCAATGTGAACTCTTATGTCTGACTTCATTATAAGTTAGACAGGTTTTAAAACGATATGGGCAATCTGTTACTCAAAAGTCCATGTTTATCACTTTCTGCCATGGTTCCTTGGCCTTCCCTCTGTGAACTGGATCTGCTACCTTAACTGTTCTACATCTACTGACCCAAGAACTCTCATCCATTCTTTAAATGTGGTCATACCATGAAGGTCTCCGGTTCTGCATACATTTTCTTATACTCTCCAGATTTAATCTTCCCCTGAGGTCATCGGATCTAAGCCTGGTGTTAAGATTCACATCACACATCTATCGTATCATTCTCATATCATTTCTTTCAATGCAACGCATGTACTCAACCCTCACTGGCCATGTTTCACTTCCATACATCATCACACTGCGCCCACATATAGACCCTTCTCTTGGTCGACAGTGATAACGCTCTACTTGTTAGTAATCGCAGAAGTTCCCTGAACTGTTCTGTTCGAGGAATTTTATCTGTCTAAAGACGGATATTCTTCTCGTTATAGAAGTGTTTAGGAAAAAAGCCTTATAGAAACAAATGTTGATTAGCTCACATTTAGTATAATAAGAGATAGAGAAGATTTATATTTCCTGTCAGCAAACTTGTTTGCAGGCAATAAGGATTCCCTTGTATTATTTGGACTACTATTCTCATCTTTGTTGTCATATTCACAACGTTTCGGCCGATGTAACCTCTAATCTTCCTAGTGTGTATCTTTTCGAACTTGGGAACCTTGTAATCGGAACGTTTTGAAAATAATAACCAAAATAAAAACAGTAATTCGAATAATCCAAATGATACAAATTATCAAAAAGATTTCGAAACAAAAATTTCTTTGTATGACTAAGGTTAATGCCATGTTCAATTGAAATTACATTCTAATGTTATTTTTCTAGTGTAATCTTAAACTACATCCAGTGGTCAGGTCCCAAGTTGGGGAGTGTGGAGTCACTCCCCATGGATGGCTTAAATAGAATATATCGTTTACTGACATTTTTAAAAAATATATTTTATTTGGAGTTTCAATCAAAACAGACGATAGCCTTTTACATTCTCAGCATAAGGGAATACATTCCCTCATTCCGTTTTCACATTATGTTTACATCTTTGCTGGCACTGCATAGTAGCAGTTCAACTGCTGGTCGCTATTATAGAGTCGATGCTTAAGGCTCAACTGTACGACCAGTTAAGCAGCAATATAAGTCAGCCTGTTGAGCAGCAAGATAATGCCTGTTTATAACAAGGCTAGAATGTTCCATTATGCTCAGAAGGGAAAGTCCATTCTCTGTGTTCTGATTGGCTGAGATTCACAAGTGGCCATTTTAGTGTATAAATGTTCATTCATTCGAACAAACACTCCTCCATGAGATGGATGCCAGTTGAGGCCCTTATGCCGTTAAGTGTTAGTTTAATTCTATAGCTATATTGACAATAAATGTTGCAGCTGTTTATTTTTAACTATGCTCATAAAAATTTACACAAACAATACTACCTGCTATTGAGAGTGTATTGTTAATCATTTTGAAAATAGGTGCACTGCCGACAATTCAATGAATTATTACCGTAAATAAATTTCAGACTTAGAAAAAGGCTCTAATGGTCATGAGTGGTCATCTTTCAATGCATTCCCTCCTCCTTTCGGCAGGAAGATGGGTTCACTGTTATTGTTGTTATTCTTGTTATATTTGTCACTTTTCTTAGAATTTCATTTTTATTTTTCTCTTCCTCAAGATTTAGTCGTGCAACTAGTCTAGAAGGAAAACTTCGAAATAACACCAGTCCTGTTTTGCTTATCTGGACATTGTTCCTAGTCATTCTGGATTCTGATCACTAGATCAAGCAATGCCGGTTTAGGAAAGATTCGGTTGAGAGATTGTGCAACATTTGCTTCACTTTAGATTCGGTGCATAGAAACCTTTACAATGGATATATATTGTCTCTTGTGACGGAGACGAAGGCCTTAGATTATATATATATATATATATATATATATATATATATATATATAAGTTCTATATAAGATGAGCTGTTTCTTAAACATTCCAATAACAACAAGATGGACACTTAGATAACATCAAGAAAAGAAACTTGCTAATTATAAAAAAGGTAATACCTTTACATTTATTATTGAAACACTTTCAGTCTCTGGGGAAGAATTTTTTATCTGAAAAATTTAAGACTAAAGTAAAAAAAGAATAAAAATTATTAGCATATTATTGCCTATTTTCAAATGTACATATATATATATATATGTTATTAAAAAGCCACTTTAAGAAATTAAAGTTGAGCACTGTCCGGGATGTTAAAAATAGACTGTCACTTAACTTTAAAGTAAGGTTCTGAAAATGTTCGCTGAACCCTCTTGATAGTCATCTGTATGCTGCCCGCTTCCTAAAGGCACAGATAGAACTTAATTTTCCTTTAATCACGTGATAGTTTCCGGTGGTCATTGGGATAGACTGATAGCTTGTGGAGTTTAGGCTGACTCTGTGAACGAGGTTCGTGCCCTACGACCGTCTGAAATTGTCACTTCCTACACTGACGAGAACAATAAGCTTGAAACGCTGTGTCTGTAGGTAATAATAATTTAATATTTATTTATAAATATTGTTTATATATATACTCGTGCTGGTCAAAAAAATAGAACATATGTATAAAACTGTAAAAATCATTGCATTTGAAATAATTTTCGGCTTTTAAATTGTGTAGGCGAAATATTCTATATGTAAATAACAATTACAACTATTTTTAATCATTTGTCATATTTGCATATGTCAGACTTTATTGTCACAGAGTAGTTTATTGTCACATTGGGAAATTCAACGTTTCAATTTAATAGAACATTATTCGTTGAGTAATCTTAAACTCAAAAAATTTCTGTGTTTAAAAAGATTTTGCAAGTAATTTAATCATAATCTCTTATTATGGGTCGCTCTAAAGACATATCTTTGCCTGAGAAGCAGCGAATCTTCGATTTGCGGGAAGTAGGAAAGACGCACATGGAAATCGCAACCAAGGTCGGATGTTCAAGATCGGTAGTGACCAAAGTGCTCCAGAAAGATGTTAAGGGTGTTTCCAACAGCAATTGCAAGAAATGTGGACGAAAGAAAAGCACCACTGAAAGACAAGACCGGGCACTTGACAAGGTGGCAAAAAAAAGTCGATTCCAGTCAACAAGCCACATTACTAAAGAGTGGAAACAGGCTTCTGGTGCCGACGTTTCAAGAAGCACTACCTACCGAAGGCTCCGGCAACTGGGATACCAAAATCGTATAGCTGCCACCAAACCGCTCCTTAACAAAAAATAGATGTTGAAGAGGCTACGATGGGCAACTGCTCATCAAAACTGGACTACAGACGAATGGCGGCGTGTGATCTTTTCAGATGAGTCTCGATTTTGTATCTCCTTCGGCGACCAAGGGCCACGTGCTTGGCGAAGATCCACGGAACGGTATAACCAAGAATGCGTCAAGAAGTCTGTGAAGTTCCCGCAGTCTTGCATGGTTTGGGGCTGTATGAGTGCTAAGGGTGTTGGTAATTTTTGCTTCATCAAAGGAAATGTAAACGCAACAGTGTACCAAGATATCCTGAAAGCTAATTTACTGCAAGTGCTGGATAATCAGTTTGACAGTGACGCCACAGACATCATTTTTCAACATGACTTGGCACCGGCACACTCTGCCAAGTCCACAACTTCCTGGCTCCGAGAACGATCGATGCCTGTTCTTGAATGGCCGGCGAACTCGCCAGATTTGAACGTTATTGAAGCCTTGTGGGATCAGATGAAGAGGAAGCTTTGCAAAGAAAAACCTACTACCCTTGCAGCCATGAAGATTGCAATACAGAACACATGGGATTCGGTGTCTACACAGAATTGCGAGAAGCTTGTTGTTTCCATGCCCCGGCGAATTGATGCTGTTATCAAGGCAAAAGGTGCTGCTACTAAATATTGATTAATTTTTATTTGTATTTAAGTTAATAAAAAAAACTATTTTGTTTTCTTAGCTGTCTTGTTCTATTATTTTGAAACGCGAAATATTGAAAAACTGACATTGCAATTGATATGTAAAAAAAGTTTCTATCGTAAAACAACTATTTCAGTTAGTTTAGCATGATAGGAATATTTTAGCACCAATTACATCTCACAGATAAGAATGAGAGATTATGATTAAATTACTTGCAAAATCTTTTTAAACACAGAAATTTTTTGAGTTTACTCAACGAATAATGTTCTATTAAATTGAAACGTTGAATTTCCCAATGTGACAATAAACTACTCTGTTACAATAAAGTCTGACATATGCAAATATGACAAATGATTAAATATAGTTGTAATTGTTATTTACATATAGAATATTTCGCCTACACAATTTAAAAGCCGAAAATGATCTCAAACGCAATGATTTTTACAGTTTTATACATATGTTCTATTTTTTTGACCAGCACGAATATATATATATATATATATATATATATATATATATATATATATATATACGTTTGCCCATTTATAACACTGAGTGTGATTAAAACGTCAAATTCTTATACAAAATAGAATAGCTTTCTAATCATGTATGTGTGATCAATATTCAAGGTTATCTAATTTGCATATGACTTTGCAAAAGAACGTTTCATTAATTCACTCTTCGTTCTTAATTTTTTTTTAATTAAATAATCGTCTTCTTTTTATTATAGCACATAGTTCTATTTAAACATATTTTTGTAATCGGGGATAGAAGCTTAACATTTTAGGTAAAAAGAATATTTCCAGGTCAATTTACTTCTGGTTGTGGCAATAAAGTTCTACATTGTAAATTACAAACAAAGCTGGCATACACATATGCATACACACCGTGGCCAAGCAAACAAGTCAGCGAGTATCCCTACATATTACAATAATTTCATTATGAAATTACATCCCACCATAATGCATTTCTGTTCATTCGTAAACAAGCCAGCTATTTTATTCGTTTGTTACATTGCAAATTTAAGATAAACGACCAAGCAAACAAGTCAGTGAGGATCTCCTCTCTCATTTTTTATATCGTGGATAAAGGTTCAGCATTTTGGGAGAAAGGAGTATTTCCTGTCCATTTTGGTCAATTTACTTCCGGGGGTGTTGATTCTTGGTTTCTTAAATTTTCCTGGCCCAACACCAGGACACAAGCCTAGCCAGTATATATATATATATATATATATATATATATATATACACACACGCATATATATATATATATATACACACACATACATATATATATACATACACATGCAAATACATACTTATAAGCTTTGTTTTCCCTTTTATTTAGCATGATATTTGCCAATTCCAAACCCATAATCTTCATGTTTTAATACCAGAAAATAAATTTTGGAAATGTTCTCTTCATTTCCATCAAATTCTGAAGATATCCAATAGCTTATGGCCGAACAAGCGACTCGAAAGGATGATCTCACTTTCTGGGATTTAAATAATCCGTTCCATATTTCTTTGCCTGACCTTTCACCTTTTCTCTTGGAATCTTAAGCCATTGTTTTTGGTCCATGTTCAAAAGGTGAAAGGACATGTCTTTGAGCCAGGCTGCAAAACCGCTAAGTTTCGGCTGAGCACCGTTTTAAGATCAGAGATATGTTCCGAAAGGCTATGTACACTGACTAAAGTATACAAGGTCAGATGTATGAATATGTGAAATTGTACAAACGCTGCAAGCATCTGCAATACACAGGTCACAAGTGATGCACATATACATATAAAGTTAGGTATGTGTATGTGCAAGATTCACTCCTAAACTAACTAACCGATCATTATGCTTTTTGGAATGCAGTTGCTATGCGTAAAGGGTCGTAATGTGGACTATATTTAGTTTTAGTTTTATGCAAATAGAGTTTAAGGGGTTTAAAGCACTTTTGTGAAAATTCAGATACTTCTGGGTGTTGCGCAATTTTTACAATATGTATTAAACATTAATTAATCAAGGAAGGCACGAGAGCGCTCTATCCCTTAATAGACTCCAAAAACGGCCTATGCTAGAAATCTCATTTCTTTGATCACTCATAACTCAAAAACCAATAAACCAAATTAGTTAAAACTTTGCACAAAATTTTCTTATGATAGGTTCTATAAGTGTGTAGAATTTCAACATCATTAGTCAAGGCAACCCAGAGATCCAGAAAGGTCAGGCATGATTTTGTGTTATCCGTGTGTACGTACGTACGTATGTGCCACTCTGTATCTCATCAACTATTTGATGGATTCAGCTGATTTTTGGCAGAGATAGAGGTTCTAGGGTCTAGTTGATGGCATTTTAATTTCAGTTTACCATATACCTTAGTTTTCCAGAAAATTCCAAAAAATCTTAAAAATGACAAGTATTCATACATTTTATTCTATATCTTATCGACCATTTGATGGATTCAGTTGATTTTTGGCAAAGATGGACGTTCTAGTGTCTAGTTGATTAGTCAAACTACCAACTATATCAGTTATGAGAAGGCATTGTATTGAGGCATAGCCTTTACAAAAGTAGTGACATTCCATGAAAAATGCTAGTATACTGAAATCATATGCCCTTAATAGGGTTAAGATGAAAATTTATACACACTAAATGTACAAAAGCAAGGAAATTCCAAAATGTTTACATTTTTATTGTCATTAAAGGTTATGCGAGCACAACAGGGCTATGTATTTTACTGGTAGGAATTTTTCTTCAGCGCACCTCACACACTTCATCCACTCATGCATAGAGATTTATATTGTAGTGATGCGATAATGAAATGGCTTGGTTGATATGTAGTCATACCCTTAATGACAATAAAAGTGTAAAAATTTGGGAATTTCTTTGCTTTTGTACATTTAGTGTATATGAATTTTCATCTTAACCCTATTAAGGCCATATGATTTCAGTATAATGGCATGTATCATGGAATAAATATTATAGAGTTGCATATCCATAGTCATTAGATACAAATAAACCAATATTCCCTGAATTTAATTTTCTTCAGAGACTTTAAGCTTAAACCTTAAATTTGAGACATTTTCGAGAATTAATGTCATGGAATTTGATCAAAATTGGAATAAGGATTTAGTATCATTATATCTGGATTTTAATCTTCATAAAAGGAAATAAAAGTGATTCAAGACTGTTCTGTTCGAGGAATTAATTTTACTTCTCCTGGGACGGGTATTCTTCTAGTATATATATATATATATATATATAGATATATAGATAGATAGATAGATAGATAGATAGATAGATAGAGAATGGTAGTTTGTTTGAAGAATTGCTGGGAATTGTAATAAATGTATTAAGAAGGCTGAAGACAATGCAGAGAGCCGGTTTGATGAGAAGCTGGAAAGAACAAAAATAAACAAGCCGCGCGTGCGTGGTCCCCCTCTGTATGTGACTCGATGTGGCGAGTGTAAAATGCAATAAATTTGGGCAATTTGGGGCATTTTTACCCCCGTTGGGGGCGCGAACCCGAATTTCTCTGAGGTTAAGGATGCTCATTTTATATCCAGAACAATTGCCACTACATTTTGGCCAAGTTTCATAAAAATTGAATTGATGGATCAAACGTTATGGGAGAAAAGAGTCATTTTTTGCCATTTTGGGGGCTTTTGACCCCTTGGAGGCGCGAACCAGATGTTTTCCAAAGTCAGCGATACTTATTTTCTATTAGGAACAATTGCCTCCACATTTTGGCCAAATTTCAGAGAAATTGAATCGATGGATGAAAAGTTATGGGGCAAAACATGTCATTTTTTGCCATTTTGGGGTCTTTTGACCCCCTTGGGGGGGGGGGCTAACCAGATTATTTTCAAAAATCGGAAAATGTCACTTTCTAACCTGACCAAAGTTACAACTTCATGCAAAATTTCAGAGAAATTCAATGGATGGTTGCGGAGAAAAATCCGGACGGACATGCCTCAAAACATAAGACCAAATAGGTAGCTCTAAGTTCTCTCCATCGATTGTTTATTTTTGTTCTTTCCAACTTATCAAACCGGCTCTCTGCATTGTCTTCAGCCTTCTTAATATATATATATATATATATATATATATATATATATATATATATATATGTTGATGTTTTAGTTTTTATAAAAAAATATATTTAGAAATGAAAATATATGTACTCGTTTGCATCTATTTTAATGAAATTTAAACAACAGTCAAATGAAATAATATTGTACAGATTCCCTTAATTTGAACAAATCTTAACGCAAATGTCAAAGTGAAGTTTTATAGATCCAACACAACATGTCGAGCCCACAACTGCAGCATTGAGACTTCCCATATCCAGCATAATCTTTCCAATATTAAGTCCATAACTTCAGTCACAAGAACTATTTTTACAAAGATTTTATCATAGATTGTTTTGAAATATTTTTAGTTTCCACACATTTGCACATTGCATTTATTAAAGGATCCACGAGAGTTGCAGAATTATGAATCTATACTGGGATGAGTCTACAGCTTTATAAAGTTAGGTATGTTTATATATTTGTATGCACAGGATTCACTCCTAAACCAATTAACCGATCATTATGAATTTTGGGACACAGCTGCTAGGCCTAAGGTGTAAAACTGTGGACTATGTTTAGTTTAGTTGAGTTTTATGAAAACAGAGTGAAAAGGGAGTGGAAGCCTTTCATGAAAATTCAGATACCTTCGATTTTTGTGAAATTTGAACAATAAGTATTAGATATCACTTAATAAATATTCCCCAAATATCCGTTGCTTTGGAGTATTTTTAGTAGTTTTAGGGTGCATAATATGGGCACAACCTACCATTTGAAAATTCAAATATTTCAGATTTGCATTGAATTTAATCCATAGTCTTTAGACACTAATGAAACAATATTCCACATTTTCAGTTTCTTCATAAGACCCCTTAAGCTTAAGCCTTAAATTTGAGACATTTTCTAGAATAAAAATCATGTCATAGATTTTGATCAAAATTAGAATAAAGATGCTATACATAAGGTTCAGTATCATTATATCTTGATTTTAACCCTCGTAAGGGGACATAAATTTGATGTGAAACTGTTCTGTTTTGGGAATTGATTTTACCTGTCTGTTGTGAAGTTGTCCAACAGTAAATAATAAATAAAGGAAGTCAAGTCGAGGGTTGGTTTAACAAGTGTATTAACAAAGTAGAAAGTGACTAGCACTTGGCTAGACAGTTACAAGACTGTGCTTTGTCTTCTCTGTGTCTCTGGTGACTCGCACTATTTATAGTGACAACCGGTGCAGTTTCTCCTGTGTAAGAACGGCCGGTGTAACACTGTCCTAGGACGGGTATTTTTCTAATATATATATATATATATATATGTAAAGGAGTAAGGCTACCAACATTTGTAGAATGTTTTTTTCAACATTTATTTATTATTTTGTTGTTTTACCATTTTATAATTTTATATAACGCGTTTCAAGCGGTGGTCCGCTTTCATCAGATATGAAAATCCATTTGAAGAAATGTCTTTCGATTTGAGTAAATGTTGTTTCATTTGAGGAATTTGTTATTGTTTTTGCGCATGCGTGGGTTTGCGAGTGTGTGGGTATTTTTTATTTTTTATTTTTATTTTTTATTTTTTTTTTTTGCCATTTTTCCTGCTTCTCTTGGTCAAGTGCGTGTTACCCATCCATGACCCATCGGTCATCCCAGCCTCCTAGGGTGCGCTGGATTTCTTTTGAAATTTAATACTTTTTATTGCTTTTTGTCGTCTCCAAGAACGAAGTCGCGTCTGCGTGTGTGTGTGCGTCCGTATGCGTGTGGTCTAATCTTGAGTCTTGTGAATAGGTGAGCGATACATACACACATACACATAAATACGCACACACACACACAGGCGTGTGGTTATAGTGACAGAGAGGGGGATAAAGGTTGAATTATATACACATACATACATACATACACACACACTATATATATATATATATATATATATATACACACATACATACACACACACATATTTGCAAAAGATAAGTTAATGCAAACGGTCCAAATAGATTTGAACTTGATTTGGCCGAT